>RYFJ01004179.1:0-35853 GCA_003991445.1 Oryza meyeriana var. granulata
TGCTCCAGTACCCCGCCAGCACCGACGGGTGGTACTGGATAGCTGAACTCCGTCTGAGGCGACTGGCTCTCAAGGAGGCAACCAGCATCCCTGGAGGTTTCACTTCCGACAAGACGACAGCAGCTCTTACGGGTCCTCGCCACTCGCAGCGAGGCGCAGTTCTTCGGCCCCACGGGAGTGTGGATTATGTGGGCTGGATCCACGCAGGAGCCCACAGCACGAGAGCCCGGAACAACCGAAACAGGACGAGCAGTCGAGCCGGAGTACGCTCGGATGACCGTCGACAGCGCCGGAGCATTACGACGCGCCAACCCATCTTGAAGCTTTGCCGTTTTTTACGTTCTGATTGCTGTTTAGTTGACTCAATGTTTAGGAATGTTTGTCTTGTTTGGGTTAAGTCGGTGGCATGCCGGTACTGTCTGTCGGTATGCCGCCGTAATTAGGAGTTGAACCACTGTTTTTCCCTATAGTTCAACAAGAAGTTCAGTTAATTAATCTACATCACTTACTATACCCCTGTTCTTTGAACACCTGTTTTTCTCCTCCTCCTCTGCTCTCCCTTCCAATGGGAACACAAGAGTCGGAGCCCGTGCTGCCAGTGACACCTCAGCGCCACCACAAACCGCGAGAAGGAGACCACCCGGATCAAGAGTACCTAACCATGTGCCCAGCACTACGGGAGAACCCCACCATTCGGCGCAGGTTTTGGCCAACCAACAGATGATGGCTCTGATGCATGCAACAGCATGCAGCACGATACACACCAGCAAGCAACAACACCAGCAACCACAAGACATTCGGCCAGCCCTCAACCCAAGCTGCCAGAGAAGATTGAGGTCTAGGCCCGCCAACTTTCTCAAAGGCTCCCCCAAACCATTATGCCCAGCCCACAACGAACTGGTTGTTGGCACATCGAGAAGAAGCTCACCCTGCTCACTCAGCTGCACCGACCAAAGAGAAGGTCGACTATTTGCTTACTCTCCCCGCAACATCCAAGGTCCCGCATCGGCTTGGTGGGACACGTATTCCTGGTGACCGCACCGCCTACCCAACACGAGGTCACTTGGGGCCGAATTTGCTACAATTTTCGGGAAGTCTGCAGATTCTCCGGCGGTAATGATGTGTCACAAAAGAAAAGAGAATTCAAGGACCTGCGTCGCAAGGGAAATAGGACGGTTACCTGAATACCTACCACACGAGTTCACTAAGAGTTTCGTTATCGTCTAGCGCTACGCGCCAGATAGAGGTCCGCACCGATGAAGCGGAAAGACAGGAGAAGTTTTTTTGGATGGATTGAACGACGAGCTGACCAATCAGCTCCTCCAGCACTTACCCAGACTTCGAGAATGCGCTGGTGGAATAAACTAAAGCTCATCCGCCAGGAAGCCAGCACAACAAGGTGGATCGTCAAGAAGGAGAAGGCAGGCCCAGTCCGGACTTCAAATAACAAGGACACGCTTCAAGCGAGCCACCGAATGATTATGGGGCCCCGCATGGTGGACCAGCCACCATGATGTCTCTCAACAACCCCGTTCTAGAAACCCGGGGCACTCTGGAAGCAACAGCAACAGCGGGCAGTACTAACCGTCAGTCCGCTCCCGCGCCCGCCAATGGCACCAACACAGGCAGAGTCAGCCACGGAAGCCCCGGGGTAAGAGCTAACCGTCTGCTACAACTGCAATGAACCAAGGCCACTTCGCCGACAAGTGTCCGAAGGGCCGAGGCGAATGGGATCCAGGACCTGCCCAAAAGTCCCCAGCATACCAACGCCAATGCCAACAGGTGGTAAAGGGACGTGTCAACCATGTCTCCGCCGAAGAGGCACAGCGCCCGCACCGGAAGTGTGATTACTTGGGTTTACCGTTTCTCTTCTCGTGAACTCAACACCTGCTAAAACTAAGGCTACTTTTTGATTCTGGTGACAACACATTCTTAGTATATATCCAAGAAATTTGTCGGGACACAGCAAAAACTCCTTACTGGATAAAGGTAGTGGAACTTAAAAACATCCCCCATGAGGCTTTCATACGCCTGGAACGAATGGTAACTGCTCACTATAGCCCTTCAGTGAGCCTAGAAATCCAAGGATCACCTTTCTAGCCAATCTTATCCTCTTGGAATCCAAAGACCACCTAGATGTCATCCTAGGGATGATTGCTTAGTTGACCCGCCACAAAGGGTGATCGACTGTGGCGGACCGCCGCACCGTAACGGTGACCCAGCCCGGAAGGAAAAGTGGTGATCTTCAAGTCACCCGTGCCGTTGCATCGGGAAGCACAAGCTTGAATCAGGTCGCAGCAGAGCAACCAACCAGAAAGTGGAACAAAGCCAGAAAGGAAAATACAGAATACGATATTACAATAGTACAGGGAATACCATGGGGGCAGGCCAGGCATGTGTTCCCAGAGGACCTACCAGGATGCCACCAAAAAGGAAATTGAATTCAGGATTGACTAATGGCACCTGGAACAGCGCCAATATACAAGAGGCCTTACAGAATCCGGCACCGAATGAGAAAATGGCCGAAGTCAAGAAGCAAGTCGACGACCTGCTACAGAAGGGTTACATCCGACCCAAGCACATCAACCTTGGGAGCACAGTCATCTTTGTGGAAAAGAAAGACCAAGACAAAACGGATGTGCGTGGACTACCTACACTCGAATCCTGCACTAAACGATGTCACCATCACGGAGAACAAGTACCCTTTCCCGAGAATTGATGATCTGTTCGATCAATTGGAGGGTGCCACCGTGCTCTCCACAGATAGACCCTGCGATCAGGCTATCATCAAACTTAGAATTCGAGAGAGGACATTACCAAAAAAAGACAGCTTCACCACGCGGTATGGGTTGTATGAGCACTGTTATGCCTTT
Organism: Oryza meyeriana var. granulata; assembly: GCA_003991445.1. Taxonomy (NCBI): domain Eukaryota; kingdom Viridiplantae; phylum Streptophyta; class Magnoliopsida; order Poales; family Poaceae; genus Oryza; species Oryza meyeriana. Next base: position 2,874 of record RYFJ01004179.1, read on the forward strand.
GGACTGACCAATGCACCCGCCTTTTTTCATGAATCTGATGAACAAGGTATTCATGGAGTTTCCTGGACAAGTTCAGTGTGGTAGTGTTCACCGACGACATCTTGATCTATCAAAAGTCAACGGAAGAGCATGAAACACATCTTCGTTTGGTTTTGGAAAAGTTGAGAGAACCCAGTTGTACGCCAAGTTCAGCAAAGCCAAAAAAATGCGACTTCTGGTTAAGAGAAGTGCAATCCTCGACACTCATCCTCATCACCGCTCAAGGAGTTGCCGTGGATCCAACGAACGTGGGAATCTGTCACCAATTGGAAACGCCTAAGACAGTGACACAGGTAAGGAGTTTTCCTTGGGACTTGGCGGGATACTACCGCCGGTTCATCTGAGAACTTCCGAAGATTGCCAGACCTATGACTCGCTACTGAAGAAGACGATGTTAAGCTTTGTCTGGACCCCTACTGAATCAAGCTTTGAAGAACTCAAGAAGGAACGTTGGTTTCAGCCCCGGTTTTGATCTTACCTGATCCCAAGAAGGATTTCCAAGTATATAACTGTGCCATGCATCCCGACCAAGGGCTCAGGGTGCGTGTTGAATGCAAGAAGGCAGGGTTGTAGCCTATGCATCGCCGTCAGTTACGCCCCCATGAGAGCTAATTACCCAACACACGCCGACCGATGAATTGGCCGCAGTGGTCCCATGCTTTGAAAAATTTGGCGGCACTAACCTCAAATTGGTCAACCGTAGTGAGATTTATACGGACCACAAGACGCTTGAAGTACAGTCTTCACCCCAGCCTGATTTGAACCCTCCGCCAGAGAAGGTGGCTGGAACCTGATTAAGGAATGAATGTGGGGATACCATTACCATCCAGGGAAAGCACCAACGTCGTGGCAGACGCCGTTTGAGCAGGAACAAGTTACTGCAACACCGCTCAGGCAGAGGCCAATGTGCAAGGAAATGCAGCAGGAGTTTGGCAATGCTTGAATCTGGCGCATTGTTGAACATGGATTCGTGGCAGCCCTAGAGGCTCAACCCACGCTTTTTGATCAAGATCCGCAACCGGCACAAGCGAACGATCCAGAAGTCGAAGAGAACTTAAGAAGCAACATGAGAAGTCGCGAAAAGCTCAAGGTTTTACGGAAGATGAGAACGGGACGGTATGGATGGGGGAACGTTTGTGCGTTCCAGAGAATAAAGAACTCAAGGACCTACATACTCTCTTACCATACTTCCGGGAAGCCCATGAGACGCAGTACTCCATTCATCCCAGGAACGCACCACAGATGTACCAAGACATTAGAACCAAGTTTTGGTGGGCCAGCATGAGACAGGGAAATCGCCGAGTTTGTGGCACTTTGTGATGTGTGTCAGCGAGTCAAGGCAGCAACACCCAACGGCCTGCAGGACTGCTACAGCCACTCTACAAGGTCCCAGAGTGGAAGTGGGGAAGAGATCGGGATGGGATTTTATCACGGGTCTTGCCCGGACGTCATCGGGGTACTCGACTCAATCTGGGTGATCGTGGATCGACTCACCAAAGTTGACGCATTTCATCCCCCGTGCATACCACGTACTCGGTAAGAAACTGGCGGAACTGTATTCGGCTCGCATAATCGTCGTTTACATGGAGTACCCCAAGAAGATCATTCTTGATCCTCGTGGCTAGCCAGTTCACTTCCAAGTTTTGGCAGAAGTTACAAGAAGAGTTGGAACCCGACTCGAACCCTTCAGCACGGCAATACCATCCGCAAACACGATGGTCAGACTGAAAGAGTCAATCAGATATTGGCAGGACATGCTGAGAGCTTGTTGCCACTAGACTTCGGAGGAACATGGGATAAGAGCTTACCCTACGCAGACGTTCTCCGTACAACAACAGGCTACCCGAAGCAAGCCAGCTTGCAGATGGCACCGTTTGAAGCTCTGTATGGCAGGAAGTGCCGGCACACCCCTTTTCTGGATCAGACAGGTGAACGCCAGGTATTCGGAACGGACCCAGACGCGGCTCCAAAGAAGCAGAAGAGAAGGTAGCCATAATACGAGCAGCGTTTAAAGACGGCTCAATCCAGACAGAAGAGTTATGCTGATAACCGACGACGAGACTTAAGCTTCGAGGAAGGCGAGACTTACGTGTACCTCGCGTCACCTGCCACTCCGCGGAGTACACAGGTTCCAAACCAAAGGGAAGCTACAGCACCACGTTTCGTGGGACCCTACCAAGTGTTAGCTCGTAAAGGTGAAGTGGCAATATCAGTTGAGCCCTCCCAGCTTCAATGACTGGCATACACGATGTGTTCCACGCGTCACAACTGAAGAAAGTGTCTGAGGATACCAGCAGAACAGGCAGATCCGGAACAGATCGAGATCCAGGAAGACCTCACCTATGTGGAGAAGCCAATACGGATCCTGGGAGATCAGTGAAAAGAAACACCAGGAGCCGGGTAATCAGATTCTGCAAGGTACAGGGAGTCACCATTCAGAGGAAGAAGCCACCTGGGGAGCGAGAAGACGAACTGAAGTCCGCCCATCCTCACCTTTTCGCCAGCGCCTCCGAATCTCGGGGACGAGATTCTGTTTAAGGGGGGTAGGTTTGTCACACCCTGAGTTTAGCCACACAGAAACTTACCGAGAAAAATACCTAAGAAAAGGAATTTAAAATGGCTAGAGAAAATTAATTGATGTGTAAAATGCAAGATAATAAATTGTCGTGGCCGGGAATATTTTTCTGATTCTCTGTGCCAAAAATACATTAACTGGATTTTAGTGGAATTACAGAGCGCCGGAAACTATTTTTAATAAATCAAATACGCTTATCGGAATTAACATCGTCCTGGAAAATCTTTTTTCTTTCTTCCTTTCTCTTTTTCTCCCTCGGGGCCGCTGGCCCGCTCCTGTGCCGCCCTCGTGCCCGCGCGCTCGCGCCCTCGCCCTGCGCCCGCGCCCCGCACCCTGTGCCGTGCCCTCTCCCTTGCCCGCGCCCCGCGCTCCCTCGTGCCCGCGCGCTCGCGCCCCGCCCCGCCCCGCGCCCCGCACCCTGTGCCCGTGCCCTCTCCCTTGCCCGCGCCCTGCGCTCTCTCGTGCTCGCGCCCGCGCCAACGCTCCTCCCGCTGACAGGCCGGGCCCGCCTGTCAGCATCATCGTTCTCCTCCGTCCGAATCGGGCGGAGGGGAAACTCCCCGGGGCAGTCCGATCCGGCGCCGTCCTCCTCATCCTCCCGCGCACTCGCACTCGTTCAACGGTCGCGGACCGAGTCCGCCCCACTCCCCCGAGTTCTCCGGCGTCCCACGTCCCCTCTCTCCCGTAAACCACGCGCACGATGCCCACCCGCCGTCCACTCTCCCGTGCACGATTAGAGCCGTTCGGCCTCGATCTCTCCCGGCCGATTGTTTATAAACCATCTCCACCCTCTCCTCCATCTTTTCCCCAACACCGCGAGCTTTCCAGTGCCCCAGAACCCCCGTCGCCACCGCGCATCCGAGCTCCACCGTTTTTCTGCTCCGGCCACCGCTCGCCGCCGTTACCGGACGCCGCCAGGCCACTCCGCCACCGCCTGCACCTCCGCCGCGCCGCGCCGCATCTCGGCCGCCACTCCCGTGGAAGCCGAAGCTCGCCGGACCGCCTCGCCGCGCGCACGGTGAGTATCGGCCTTCCGCCTCCTTTCCGGCCGATGTTTCCTGCCGCGCCCGTGTCTCCATTCTCCACTCTAACTCCTCTCCCGTCCTCCTCATCCTCCAGGACACCTCGGCAGCCGCCTCTCGCCCGTTCCCCGCCGTCGGAGCTCCGTCGCCGACGTCGTCCCGAGGCCGCCGCCGCCTTTTCGTTGCCACTGTCATCTTCGCGCCGTCGCTCGCCGTCGTGAGCCGCCGGTGAGAACCCCCTCGTTTTCCCATTCATCGCCCCTCCGTGTGGTCGTCGCCGCGCCGGGTGTCGCCGTCGTCGACCATCGGGTCGCGTGCGCGCCGCCGCCTCCCGCTCGGACGGCTGGCTTCGGCCGCCGCTCCCCGGGGCCGTCCGATCTGCCGGGTGGCAGATCGGGGCCGCCCGCTCGCTCGCCCGCGTGGTAAGCGCCCGCTCTCGGCCGCGGTGGACTTGGTCCGCCGTGCGCCTGCCTCTCGCACGCCACTGGCTGGTGGAGCCGCCTGTCGGCGTCGGCTTCCCAGTCCGGTGACGTCATTAATCGGTTAATGCGCATTAAATCACTGGTTAATTATATTCACTCTTAAAATAGCAGTAAACTTCAATAAATCATAACCATTTCATGCGAACTCTGATTATGTCCATTCAAATTTCATAAATCCAGAAAAATGCCAAGAATCCATTAAAAATACTTTCAGCCATGTTTGTTGACCCCCAGTGTACTGTTTTTAATTGTTTATGCACTGTTTGTTGTAGAATCCGACGCCGGTAATTCTCCTGCGTATTTCGAGATCGTAGCCGAATACCTTGAGCCGGAGCAAGGCAAGTCACACTGATACTTTGATCATTCGTACCCATTTTTCAATAAATTGCTTTGTTTACGCAAATAAACTGCATTATTTTCAATAATTCATGTGGATGGTATTGCCTATACAATGTTTAGGTTTCAGCCTTAGTCTTGATAACTAAATCCTTGTCACCTGGGTAATAATATGAGTAGAATATGATCCCTAGGATGCTTAGCCATGCTTAGCAACATAGCTCACCTGGGTATTAAATAAGTTTTTTTTTTTATGATTCGACCCAATGTCGAAAAAATGAACCATGGATAGGTTGTTGTTGAATTCCTAAAATTTTGACCTGAATGGTGGGCTGTGGGTGTATGGTTTGCTTGTCACACCCATGGCAATTAAGGACCGGTTCCGGGGAACCACTTGGGCAACTTCCCGTACTTGCACAAGCCAGCGTGGGCAACGGCTGGGCTTGAAGCGTTTCTTCTCCCTCTCCTAGGCACCGATGAAAGAGGGTGGGCGTGATGGAGTTGGGTCGGCCGGGTAGGGTTGATCGGCTGCCGATTCACCGTGGCGCAAGGGGTAGCCTGGCCAATATGGCGTGCCCTGTCGGCAGTGCAACTCAGCGTGGTGTGGATGGTTAGGGAGGGTGGCTGAACGGTCCTGTCACAGCCTCGCACGGGACATCTGGTGATTACTGGCACACGGGAACGTGTGTGGGCTGTGTCTTGTGGGTACAGTTGTACACCTCTGATCAGAGTAAAACTATTCGAATAGCCGCGCCGCGGTAATGGCACATTGGCCAAGACTCACCGTGATTAGTCTCACCCTAGATAATTAATCTGGTTTTATCAAACTGGTGTTGTGGAAGGTGTGTGTTCCGTCGGCGTGGTTGAGCTGACCGGGGGTGACCGGTTAGCGTGGTGTAACGCTAGTCGGTGGAGACTGGTGAGTGTTTTAACTCTCATCAGTTTCGCCTGGTGGTCGTGGTTTAACTTCCATCAGCGCGCCTGGTCAACGTGGTTTAGCGTTGGTCAGGAAAAGCTGTCAGCGTGTTACGTTGTCCGGTGGTGACTGGTTAACGTGGTGTAGCGTTAATCAGTGGAGTCCGGTAACGTGGTGTAACGTACCCGGAGGTGTCGGTGAACGTGGTGTAGCGTTCATCAGTGGAGACTGGTTGACGTGGTTTAGCGTCAATCAGTTGGGAATGGTTGGGCCTGGTTAACGTGTGTTAACGTTAATCAGTGGTGAATTAATATTTTAATTAAATCAACTTTTTCAATGTTTGCGAACTACTCCCTTTGCAACTGCTTTTCCGCAAATAAACCCTATCCCATCTTTGTACCCGGTGCATATGCATTTTTGTGGGTGTGATTTGTTGAGTACTGTGGTTACTCAGCCTTGCTCCAATTTCCCCCAGTGTTGGAGACGCGTCAGATGAAGATCATCCTGAGGAATAGGCTGGCTCCGCCGTCAAGGTGCCTGTGGGAATGGAATCGGCTGCTTGCCAGATGTTTATAGACTCCGTTCTTTTTTCCGCTGCATTAATGTAATTTACAGTTTACTCTGTTTGTAAGACACTCTGTATGGCAACTTGGTTTGTGTACCCTGGCTTCCTGGGCAGGGATTATTACACATAATGTTCAGAATTTCGGTGCAAATTTCTGGGCGTTACAGGAGGTGAGTGACCAGACGCTCCACCGACTCCGGCGCAGGCTTTGCAGACGGACGGGGGCGGCAGGACATTCCTCCCAACTCCGGCGTGGCGTCGCAGGCGAGAGGAGCACAAGAACCTCACCAGAAAATACCCCTTCCACGTACCGGCACTATGGACTCCCCTCGCCCTATAAAGAATCCATGCCGTAGACGAACACAGGCAGCTGAAGCTCCAACCTTAGACAACAGAGATCTCCCTCTCCTTCTCGAGTCCGGCGCTGGTTAGAACGACCGACGCCACCTCGGATTCCCGTGAGCTTCCGACTCCCGGGGTCCTCCTTGTAAACCACAATACCACATTCATCTCTCTCTCTCTCATAGTCCAAAACACAGGAGTAGGGTATTACGCTCCGGCGGCCCGAACCTGTATAAATCCTCGTGTCTCCCTCGTGTGTGCTGTTCATCATCTTCCCCGCGGGATCTCTACGGTTCGGACGGTCTGGACCCGGTTCGGATGGTCCGGACCCTTCAGCCTCCGTCCTCTGCTTCACCACGGTTCGGACGGTCCGGACCCGCTTCGGACGGTCCGAACCCCGCAGTTTCTTCTACGTCTCCTTCTCATATCTTTCTGCTACACCTGAAGCCGGCTCCGCCTGAGAACTACTCCCCTGGCCGAATCTCAAAGGGGGGTCTTCCGACTTCCCGCCGTCGAGGTTTCATCCTCCGACACCACTGAACCTCTGTCGCAACCCGACAGGCTGTATAAGAATACCTGAGATCAATAAAAATTTGATTTCGTCTGCTTGAGTTGTTGAAAAGCAATTCGCGGACAGGATCGAGGTGAGAGCCTCCTTCCAGTCACTTTGAGACAACTCACACTTAGGTTTTCGAAAATGTTTTCAAATGAAAAGGTTTGCGAAATAAACCTCAGCCTATCTTTGATAGCCTGCATAACTCACGTTTTTCGTGACTTGCTGAGTACGTAAGTACTCAATCTATATCTTTTCTCCCCTCATTCAGAAGAGTGAATTGAAGTGAATTATGGTTCTTTCCTAGTCCCAAGCCATGCTTGTGGATTGGTTCTCACTGCGCTTCGATCCGCTGGTACTGTTCTGTTTGCAGGTTGCTGCTCAGGGCTTGCCCGAAGTCGCAACTTATAAGGTATAGTGTATATATATTTATTTATTTAGCTAATTGCTGTGGTACATCTCCGTTGACCGTGGGTACCAGCAAGGTTCCTAGACTGGTACCAGCATCGCGGTTCCGTGGGAGTTGGTTCGCCCAATCTCCTGCAGCGCTTCCTCTCTGTGTCACTATAGGTGGTGCAGGTAGGAGGCGTTACATCGAGCTTAGGGTGGTGGCGCGGCTGCGGCAGATTTATAGGCGGGCGCGACGACGGACAGAGGCAATGGAGCTCACGGGATAAGGCTATGCAGAGCACATGACCGGAGCTCAAGGTTGAGCACTGTGGCTGGCGTCACCTTGCTTCGTGCTGCCGCGAGAGAGAGGGGAGAGGGACAGAGGGGACAAGGTGAGATGGGACGGGACGCGCGTCTTGACCTTTGAGCGTGCCGCGAGACACGGTGGTATAGGCGCGGGCGTCCTTTGTCGGGAGCCGAGAAAAATCGAGAAGAGAGAGAGAGAGCAGAGAGGATCGAGGGAAGAAGAAGACGTGGAAAAGACGACGATGCCTGACAGTGGGGCCCGCGCGTCGGTAAAATGCGTCCGCGGTACGGCTGGAGGCACTGTCTGGTGGGTCCGAGGGTGAGCACAGGCGCGTGCATGAGTCAGCGCAGGCGCGGACGGCGCGTGGGGGTCTGGCCGGTGGGGTCCGCTCGCCAGTCGGGAGGGAGTCGGCTAGGCTGTACGGGAGCAGAGGCTGAGTGGGCCGAGAGGAAGAGGGGACGGCCTGTTGAACAGTAAACTTTGACAATTTCCAGGATTTATTTTGGAGGGATTTGGAGAGTTTGAAAGGTATTTGGAATTTGATGTTTGATTTTCTCAGGAATTAAATCAAGGGAATAAATTCAAGAGGGACTCATTTATACACACACACACACACACACACACACATAAATGTATGTATGATATGTATGTATGTATATATATGAGAGAGGGATTTAGGAGCCGGTTTTGAAGGAAAATTGTAGAATTTTGATTAGGAATTTGGACCAAAATTTTATATTTTGGACCACAAAATTCATGAGATTTTGTATGGGGTATCCTTTGGCTAGGATTTGATTGTATATTTGTTTGGATATATATATATATATATATATATATATATATATATATATATATATATATATATATATATATATATATATATATATATATGAGATGGGCTACTGTGCTTCGCGAAGCATGGATTGTCCCGTGCTTCGCGTCCGTTGCTACAAATTAGAAGTTTAAATGAGTGATCCAAACTGTTCGTCATGATCTCCATATTGAAACAAGGTTGGAGACCAAATTTTACATTTTTGAAATTTTTACTATTTTTTAGATATGTATGAAATCTTGTTAATCTAAAGACTTCAAAACCGTCCAAAACCTATAAATTTGTACCTATCTAAAAAATAGTAAAAAATTTTCAAAAAATGTAAAATTTGGTCTCCAACCTTGTTTCAATATCGAGATCATGATGAACGGTTTGGATCGCTCATTTAAACTTCTAATTTGTAGCAACGGATGCGAAGCACGGGGCAATCTGTGCTTCGCGAAGCACCATAGCCCAACTATATATATATATATATATATATATATATATATATATATATATATATATATATATATATATATATATACATGGAAAAATGGATAAGGATTTTTTGGAGAATTGAAAAGGATAAATTTTGGAATTTTGGTGTTGGTTTCTCGGGAACTAAATCAAGGGAATTTTTGCAGAGGGTCTCTGATATGTGTCTCTGTGTGTATATATATCTGTGTGTATATGTATATTTATATACATATATATATTTATATTGAAAGAGAGGTTTAGAGAGAGAGTTTCTGAAGGGACAATTTGCAGATTTAATTTTGGATTTAATTTTGATCTTGGGATTTGAACTCTTGGGACTTTTGAGAAATTTCTAAGAGGGGTTTCTGTGGCTTGGATTTGAGCATTTATTTATATTTTTGGGAGGTTATCTGAAAAAGGAAACCGAGGGATCAAGGAGGGGTTTTGGATTGAAATTTCGATTTAACTCTGGGATTTGATTTTCAAGGAGTTCCGAAAAGGGCTTTTAACTGGGAGGTGGATATATATATATATATATATGTACACACACACACACACACTTTTGGAATGAGTTACTTTCTGAGGAGGCTTTAGGGAGGGTTTCAGAGAGGATTCGACCTTCGATAGAAATTTTTCATTGGTAATTTAGGAAGGGTCTTGAAGGAAATTAACAAGAGGATCTCGGATTTGAATTTTGGGGGTTTGGTCTCTAAGGGAATTTGGAGATTTTAATGAGGTCGAGATTTGCTCACACCGGTATTTGCACTGAGAGTCAAATTGACAGATGGAGTCGGGCGGGGAGCAGTCAGGCAAAACATGCCCTTGAAACTGGCGGAGCAATGACTACGGTGAGGATTGGGAGATTGGCCTGGAACGCGGACCCACCACGAGTCTGCATCTGAGAGGCCTTGCACTTGCGAAAAACCTCGATTTCCTTCCTAGCGTCTTCAACCACTAGGGCTCTGTTGATCATGTGCTAAAAAGTAGGGAAGTCATAGGCAAGGAGCTGAATCTTCATTGCCGCATTCATTCCCTTCAGGAATCTCCTAATCTTCTTCTTGTTCGTGTTCACTTCCTCGGGTGCATAATGGGCCAAGTGATTGAATCTGCTCAGGTACTCGCTGATGCTGGAATGTCCCTGCTTGAGATTGTTGAAATCTTCTCTCTTGATGTCAATCACTCCTTCGGGGACATGTGCCGCCTTGCAGGCTTCAGCAAACTCGGGCCAAGCAATGTTAGTGGCATCTTGCTGGACAGCACAGTAGTTCTCCCACCAATTAGCAGCACGACCTCGAAGTTGATGTGCAGCAAACAAGGTTTTCTCCAGGGGTGTGCATTGCACTAAATTCAGTTTTCTGTCCATGTCTTTCAGCCAGTTGTCAGCCTCCACTGGTTCGGCGGTCTGTGAGAACTCTGCCGGACGGGACCTCAGGAAGTCGGCAAGCTTGGAGCACCGTGGCTTGGGCTGGTTGAGCCTGGTGGAAAAGAGGCTGTAAGGCGGCCAAGTTCTGAGCAATGCCTTGCAGAATCTAGGTCTAGATGGCCATAAGCTACTGTGGGTCTACGGGAAGCTGAGGAGGTTGGGGCAATCCTCCATGATTAGTGGCTGCAGCGGCAGAGGTACCAGGGCCAACTGCACGACCATTACCTGACATCCGATCATGAGCCTGCTCTACTTCTTGCTCATTTACTACAGGAGGCACATTGTTGCGGGCTGGAACTTGGTCTTCATAACCCAGGCAAGCTGGAGCACGAACATTGCAACGCTGACGTCCTGCCATCTGATTCCAGAAAAGGCAACCAAGGGAAAAAGGCTTAGAAAGGTTTTGGCAGTCAAGCAGATAGAACGAAATAAGGGAAACGACTAGAACACCGAAGATGGATCGAGCAGCGAACAAGAAGCACACTCGGAAACATCACTCGGAACTCCACCTCGGCGAGGACAAAGGGTAGGGTGGGGCACTGAATCCTTAGGGCGGTCCGGAGCTAAGCGCAGGAGCCAAGGATATTTGGATAGCCAAGAGTTTAGGAATATTTTCAAAATCTACTACGACAGAAGGGGATGATTGGGCAGTTCCTAGCTTTTGCAAACAGTATAGTTTTCAAAATAACATCTCTAAGAGCATCTACACGCATAGGGTTTCATTCCTAGGGCCAACCTATGCTCTGATACCACCTCTTGTGGACCCTCCACCTCGGTGAAGCCCACCATGTGCATACAGTACCCGATCCCTGGATCAGTAGTCAGATACACACATAGTCATCGGTGATACAAACTCAGAGTACAATAAATACATAGCAGAGTACATATAATACTTACAAGGGTTGCCATCTAGGACAGGCCCCAGATGGACAACGGCAAGAACAGGGTTAAACTAGTGAGAAACAGCGTAGACAGGGCGGAAGCAGGGGAGGAAAACTACTCGGCGATGGACACAACTCAGGTACCACAGACTGCTTGGAGCTAGGCCCGAAACCTCAGAAGTCCTCATAGTCGGCTTGGTCCTGGAAGAACTCGGCAGCAGTCGGGTCTTGCATGTTCTTCTCCAAAACCTAATAAACATATACATATATAGAACAAGGTGAGTACTTTGTACTCAGCAAGCGGGAAAGTCCATGTCGGTTAGACAAGGGGGCTAAAAGTCTTATTTAAAAACAGCCTTTAGAAACATTTGCTTGCCAAAATGCTATAGTGTGTGTCCACTTTTATAGTCGAAAGGGCTCGCGCCTTAATCCATTCCGCAAGTTGCTTTTCAACAACTCGCCACATATAGTACTGAACATACATTCTATTTTCATCTTCCCATGATTAACTGAGTGACCTCATACTCGGCCATCACCTGAGCAGCTTCGACCACTCCTTAGGTCTGCTGTTTTTCCCGAGTGGCTCCGACCACCCGTTGACCCTGAGACTCGGCTACAAACCGTCTCAGCTCTCTTTAGCAATTCCGGCTACAAGCGGTTATCAGCTCATTCTCCACTGGCTACAACCAGTTAGCTCAAATTCCGCTGCCCTGGCTACAACCAGTAGTCTGCTCTTACCGTCTTCTGGCTACAACCCGAAGCCTTCTCTCCTGTTAACTTTTCACACACTGTTTTGGTGCTCAACACCCGGGTCACACAGTCCCGTTTCTGGCCACATAGCCTTCCGTTTAGCCACTCAGCAAACTCTGTCACGTTCTGTTCCCATCAAACTATTCAAACAAGTCACTGGCAAACAAATCTACGCTATGGGAATCACCTTTACATCACCCTTAACCGTGGCACGGCTGTTTCGAAGCAGTTCAGCTAAACTCTGCAGAGGGTGCACGCTTTACCCATATGACACGAAACTTACACGATACTGGCCGATACCGAAAGTTCGTGACAGGCCATTTCTAAAGCCAGTCTAATTATCTAATGCCAGCAGAAGATCCACACAGGATCAATGCTCAGGCCGACTCCAACCACCGTCAGCACTAGGCTCATGAGCCACAACTGCAGATGAGTCCACTCCAGTCGCACCAGACTTCCCTAAACCTACAATTTACTCGGCCAGGGGCATCCCATCTACCCGTATGCCTCACACTGTAAAATGCTGTCGATGCAATTCCCAAAGGAAACGGTCCTTATCGATAACACATAGCCAGCCATACAGGCACTGTCTTTGATTCATCAAGATTCACAAACTTTCATTTATTTTTACAAACACGCCGATTACGCAGAGTACCGGGTTTTCAAACAGTTAAGCAAAAACCACTGTTTCCAAACATAATATAATCGCTGCCGGGCTAAGCCATTCTACTCGGCAATCGTACCCAAGATATATGATGCCAACGTGCCATTTGTGGGCGCTATCAAGGAGAACATACATCAAACGCCTACCAATAAGTGCGGACTACCGGGTAGTCCATCGGTTACACTTGCAAACCACGAGGCCGATCAGTTTAAAGTGTAAAACTAAGCATGCATAATTGCAAACAATAATTTTGCCACATAATAGGAGTCAATATGGTCAAAGAGACTTGCCTTGTTCCAGCGAAGGATCTTCTCCGATGAAGACAGCTTCTGGATCGTCCGCCGGTTCAGGATCTAAACAAGCAGAAAAGATAATTACTGACACGCTGAAGAGAGGTAAAACATAGGAAAAGAACATCATGGTAGTCGGATGGAGGTTTATCGTAGCCAGCTGGGTTAAGCTTGCGGACTGGGCAACAAGGCTCACCGGCTAGGAACTCCGGATGGAAGACAGCGGCGGCGATTGCAACACGTTAGCAGAAACGGCTCCTGGGGCTGGGAGGAGGAAGATGATGGCTTAGCGGTAAAAGCTGGTGATGCAGCTTGGCAGAGACGGCTGGTTGCAAAACAAGGGAAAGAAGGGGCAGGGTGGCCTTTATGCCGCGCCCGCGAGCAGAGACACGGCGGTGATAGCAGGGCGATGGATAGAGGAAAGGAGTCACGATAAGCTGAGCAAGCTATAGCTAGCTAGCTGAGCGACGCAAAGGCAGATCTGATTCGACTTAGGGATTGGGCGTCCGGCCGGTGACGAGTTAGTAAACACTGTCAGTGGCATGAGACACTCAATCGTCGCAAGGACGGCGTTTGTGGGGTTTTGTAGATAGAGCCTCTGACTCATCGGTCCAAGCAGGTTTTGCGGTGCGGGCCGAGTTATGTCCGCTATCCGAGCGGGCTACGGCAGGAAGGTCGGATACGTCACCACTTTGCAATCGGCGTCCACGGGCAGGAGTGTGAGAAGATCAAGGCTGTTGTGCAACTGGTGAGCGATGGAGAACAGCACGTCCATTGTTTAAAGCAAAGCGCTCATGAGCTTGACCAGATTGGCGGGCATGTCGATGAGAAGACGCGGCAGGTACCGAACAGCAGTCGGTGTTCTCAAGGACTTTACCAGCGGCAAGGCATGGCCGAGTGGACAAAGGGTAAAAAGGCAAGATCAGGAACCTGAGTAGGAATCTACTCGGCACAAGGGAAAAGGCAGTCGGCTGGCCAGGGAGAGAAAAACTAGGGCACAACTGAACGAAATAGGAGAGGAGTTAGAATTCAGAAAAACGAATTCCAACAGGGCAATAGAAAAACGGGTCTTACACGACAGCGGCAGCTCGGCGACCAAGCGGCAGAGCAGGCTAGGCGCGCAGTGGCACGGACAGGCTACACCGCCGCAGGCAGCGCGGCAATGGCACGGCAGGCGAGCGCGGCGGCAGCGGACAGGAGGCGAGCGCACTACTCGGCAGACCAGCCGGCAGCCAGCAGCGGGCAGCGCGGCAACGCCAGTGAGCGGGGGTGGACACCGGCAGCCGAGCCGCAGCGCGCGACGGGCTAGAGGCCGGAGGCGCGTCGGCGATGGAGCCAAGGCGCGTGTCTGACGCGGATGCAGTCCCAACGCCGCCGATGCTTGGAGACCCAACGACGACCTAGGGCGAGGTGAGTCTCCAAAACTTCTCGGGTTTGAATATCATGCATGAGTAAACTAGTTTGGGGCTCCAATCAGGAGTTTAGGCACCCGCGTCGGGGCCGGGGCCAGCCGAGGCCGGGTCCACATTTTGCCCCGCCCATGGCATCGGGGCCGGGGCCCGGTGGAGAAATCAGGGGGCAGGGAGGCGGGCGCGCTTCTAGTTCAACCCGCCCCGACCCGACACCACCCCACCCACGTTGCCACCCCTAGGGGTGAGTATACACATGCGTATATGATTGTATGCGTCTGTACTATGTTTTGCAAAAAAAAAATACAATCAATAAAATACAATCGATTCGAGTTGCAGATTATGCCTCCTGTTTTTGCAGTGCACACTGCTGTTTATTTTTTTACTTTATCATGGCGCAACTTTTAAAAATACACTATATAGTTTTAAAAAATATTTCTATGCATCATTCTTGCCCTTTGTATGGGTTTTGTTGGCATCTGAGCACATCTACCATCAACACCACGTTATGTCTTAACCAAAGTTTCTTTTTATTATACATGTATTCTTGTATTTATAAAATACATAAACAAGTTAATTTCTTATCTCAGAATTTTGCGTATGATACTGAGCGGTGCCTAAAATTGAAATTTTTTTTTGGAGACTGTTCATTTGCAGACTTTCTAACATGATGGAGAAGTTGTAATTGGAAATTCATTTAAATACTCATTTCAAAAATGTTTTTGCAAGCGATAACTTCATATTTTTTGTCGGTATTCTTTATATACTTTTAAAGCAAATACAGTTGTTATTTCAATATATTACAGTTCATATACTTCTGCAATTTCTAAACTAACCAATAGTAATCGAAAAAAATCAACTACAATTTTTATACCCCAGTAAATAAAAATATAGACATGTTTTAATACAAGCATCATATAATAAATTTGAATTGTAAACTGTGTTTGATATTTTTACTGTACATTACACTGCAGTTTGCATATTATGTTCCTATATCAAATTTTGCATTGATATTGATCCGTCATTACACTTGAAATATCCCCATCTTCTTATGTAAATTGTTTGATTGCAAAACTTTTAACAAGGCATATATGAAAAAGCCCTCTCGTTGATAGAAAAATGCCCAAATATATTAGGAAGCTATAGATCCGTAATGGGCGCATCCATTTGGTCCGTTACCAACTGCAAACTAATTTTACTTGTTTAAGTATGAAGGAACATAGCTACCTGCACTATTGGTTCTAGATCCAATGGGTATAAAAATGTGACTGAGATTTTCCAAAATTTCAGTCACTTGAACCCTAGACAGCCCCCAACAGCTAGAAAAACAGAGGAAACTTAAGAGTATCACAGGATTGATTCATTGTTTTGACTGATAATACTCTTACATTATCTAAAAAGAATTGATTTCGCCGATCGAGTCATACAGAGTTACAGACAAAGAGGCTTGCTGTTTACAGGGGCAGAGAGTTGCAGAGGTCAGGGCAGGCAGAAGTAGAACATGCTCATGCCATCACAAGAAGCTAATGTGATCTTTGGATGCACAGTTAATTTACAGAGAAGTAAATAATACTCTACGCCTAAATCCTCTGAAGGGACGACATGAGGAAGCTCTCCTCGGCCATGGAGGTGGCGCGGCTTGCCTGGCTCCGCACCCTCAGGATCGGGTGCATCTTCTGCCTCTGCTTCACCATCTTGAGGTCCTCGATAACGTGGATATTGCGCCGCTTCTTCGCCTCCTCTGCCTCTTGGTAGCCTTCATGGAGCTTCCGCTTTGCAGCAGCGATCTTCTCGTCCTCATTGCAGAGCTTGATGCTCTCGCGGCGGCCGGGCGCTGGCAACGACGAGCGGCAGCTTCGCGGGAAGCGCTGACTCCTTTGGCTTTGTTGCTGCCGCGCCATGTCGGCCGTTCTTGCGCCGCTTATTCGTCTCCTCTGCCTCTTGGAACCTTCCGCTTTGTAGCAGCCATCAGCTTCTCGTCGTCACCGTGGTAGGACTTGATACCATCGCGGCGGCCGCCGGCGCTGCCAATGACAGCCGGCAGCCTCTTCTGCGGATGCTCTGACTCCTTTGGCTTTGCTTCAGCGTCCATGTAGGCCGTCTTGACACGAGCGCCACCAACAACCGGAGCATTTGTCTTGGGCAGCGATGGCTCTGAGGGTCTTCGCCGTGCTGAGGCGGCCGCTGCATCGGCGGTGGCCTTCTTCTTGGGCGCCGGTGGCGCGTGCTTCACCTTCTTCGCGTCGAGATCAGAGATCGGCCTCGATGCGCTCCGGTGTCTGAGCAAGCTTCTCCATGGCGACCCCGATCCTGACAGGTCGCGCCTGACGGCCGCCTTCACCCGCGGACGATGTCGGTGGCGAGGCCGCGGATCTCTCTCCGACTCGTGCTTCTCATCGCGCCGACGGCCTTGGCGAGATCGGTGGTCCCCAGCGTCTTCGGCTCCACGGGAACAATCCGCAGCGTCGTGAGCGACTCCGCCATCACCTCGTCGAGCACCACGCAGAGCTCCTCCGCCTCCCCGTCGCCCTCCTGCAGCGCATCTCCACGACGCGTCCCCTCGCGCGCCGGAACTCGTCGCGGGAGAGGCGCCCCGGGTCGGCGGCCTCTATGGCGTCGTCGACGGAGGAGAACGCGGCGAGGAACGGCTTCCACCAGCGCAGGGGGCTCCGCGCGGCGGCCTTGGCGGCGGACGCAGCACGAGAGAGCACAAACCCTAGCTTGGGCTGGAGGTGGATGGGGGGAGAGAGAGACAGGGGATGATGAATTCTGTGGCGAATCGCGTTCGCGCTGGTCGCTCGATTTATAGAGTGAAGAGGCGGAATCCTTTTGCAATGCGAGTTGAGCCGAAGCGGATTCGTGGCGGGTGCAAGAAAATCGGCAAGCGCAATGTCGCGAAGAGGCGCGCGTGCGCGAGAAATAGATGGTATGTGCGACGAACTAGTGTTTGCTTGATGGCTGAAAGCCCGAAATTACAGTTTGGTGTGCACTGTGCAGATCGCCTTCCTTTATCTAAAAAAAAGATCGCCTCCTTGATAGATTTGATAGATTATGCTACTGCTCGATTGCTGAATTGATCATAATTAATTAGTTCAGGAAGTGTCCAAGAGTAGAACTTAGTAACTGTCTAATCTGACAGAACATGTCAGGACTAGCTATTCTCTCATGTCAGGACTCAACACAAATTTTCAGAAATGTTTAGTTGTTTGCAACAGAAATAGCTAGCATTACACTCAGAAATCAGAACAACTACGAACATGAGATCGCCAAATCAGACTTCTCGATGGCAACTAGTACGCGGATATTCAAACGGCAGCATGTTTCAACAAACATATCAAGCAGTATGTTTCAACAAACAGAAGATACACCACACGTTGCTAACGACTGAAATGATTAATGATGAGATAACGAGAAAGTGTAGTTATATATGATACCTGCTCCCGAGCATGGCGTGGAGGGTGACGATGAGCTCCTCCTCCTCCTGCGTGAAGTTCTCGTGCTTCAGGTTGGGCCTTGGGTGTACCTCAGCCTGCACTCTTCCCGCACCTCTTCAGCCTGCACCCACCTCCACCCATTCAATTTTTACAGAAAAAAAAAAGAACAAAGCATATCGCGTTCTGATCTGAGCAAAGCTCTCTGATTCCAAGCTCCCATCAGCATCAACGGCGATGTCATTGATTTTCACGACTGCTCTCTGAGGAACGGAGTCCAGTTGCCGGTGCCATGGTGGAGGTGTAGGCCAGCAGTTGGCGTCCTCCTCCGCCGTCCACGGCCCCTTCTTCACGTTCGCTTGTCGCAGCACGCATCTCTCCCTCCTCTCCTACCACGGTGAGCTCAACAACACCAGCTCTGACGAGATCACCGGAAAGGAGCAGCGGGCACATATAGAGGATCTCTGATGAGAGATGCATGGTAAAAACATGGCAGGAGCGAAGCATGCGACGGAGGCGTGAAGCCCGGTAACAATAATCACGCACAAATGGTTCTTTTAGAAGGGAAGAAGCGACGCATGCAGGGGCAGGATTAGTCTATGGCACTGGTTAAGTATAATAATGCTGCGCCGAACTGCTTCCTTCCGCAATCAACAGCTTAGCAGGGTATCGAGTTATTAGTTGCCTGTGCTGGGTTAGTGAGTTTAATGTAATGATGGGTGTCGCCGGCTTGATGGTGTTTAAGAATTTTCACGGGTTCGACGTGATGATCTTTCACGACATCGACGCCGCGGAATCGGTTTTAGGCTCGGAGATGATAGGGGATCACAGCTAATCAGGTCCCGAGCGCTGCTTCGCTTGCGCAATGCGCATTGCTCTTGCAGGCACGAGAGCTGGGAAGGTGTATGTATGAATTTGTGAAGATACATGAAATGGGAAGCCCAACTGATTTTATCAGAAGATACGTGACTATATTTATAGCATAAATATGAAAGGGAAGCATTTCCCATTCTTTACAGCATAAAAAATGGAAAACCATGATGATGATCACAAAACAACTGGTTGATTTGGTTAACAAACCGGCTTTATAATTCAAATTCAATAGATCGTGCGTGAATGAACCAAAGGGAACTCCAGATTTCCATCCGAACGGTCGGGTGCTTCCGCAGATCCGGAGCAACGCAGCCATGTGCGTGCCAAATTAATGGAAGGCCTCTACGGGGACGTGCAAGCGCAGGGTGCAGGCGTGCAGATCGGACGGATACGTTGCACACGCGGCACATCGGCCAGGTCAGGTCAGCACGGCATCCGCCGGTGTACTCCTGGACCGGACCGGAGACCAAGCGTCAAACGAGCACCCACAATTGTTGCACTTTTCGGCGGAAATCCACACCGACTAGGTGCGTTTGAATATAGAGAAGGGTTTAGATTTTTGACTGTGTGTAAAACGAGATAAACTATTATCATATGATTAATTAAGTATTAATTTTTTAAATTTATAAAATAGATTAATATAATTTTTAAAATTTTTATAGAAAAAATTTTAATATATATATATATATATTAACCATTCGAAAAATATGCTGACGATGGGACGATAAGTAGCACGTGCGATCCACCGTCCGCCCCGACACCAATCTCACCACCAGAATCGCGAAAGCGTTAAAAAATCACCGCGATTTTTGAGCCAATCAGCACGCGCCAGGGCGGCTATGCGGCCCTAGGCTAGAGCGCGAGGTTGCCAAGCCGGCCACCTCCACCGCTCCGGGGGACGCGTGTCCCCGCGCCCACGCCGTTGTCTATATATCAACTCCGCCTCCTCCCTCGTCGTGGCAAGGCACGGCATGGCTCGTCCTGATCTGCTCGCACTGTGCGACGGTTACAGCCACGGCACTTCACTTGATCGCTTCGCCACATCTGCGAGGGAGATAGAGAGAGTTTGGTTTCGGTTCTAAGATGGAGGATTCGGTGGGCGAGGAGGAGCGGAGGAGCAGGAGGAGACCATGGCGCAGGGAAGGAGCGTGGCAAGAAGAAGACGCGGTGGTGGCCGGGTGAGCCAGGTGGGGAGAGTGGGTTTCTGACCACCATGCGTCCAAGATCGTGCGGGCCGTGTCGCGCTAATAGGAGCTTCGGTGCTGAGGAGAGGAGGACGGGGAAGGCAATGGTGATGGGATGCGGTTGTGTTCTAGTGGGGAGAGGAAGGTAAGAGAGCGGCGATGCGGCGGCGGAATCTTCGGTAAGCTCCTGTCAACGAGACCATGGCGGACGGGAAAAGCGCGGAGCGGAGGAGTGGGTGGTGTGTGAGACAGATGGGAGGTGGCTTCTGACCACCATGGCGTCCAAAAGATCGGTGCGGCCATATCCGCTCTAACGGAGCGTCGATGCTGAGGAGCGAGGGCGGCGAACGCAATGGCGACGGGAATGTGGCTGCTGCTTCCGGTGGCGAGGAGGAAGGCAAGAGAGAGGGCAATGGCGGCGGCGAAATCTTCAGTAAAGCTCGTGTCTGGCTCGTCGACTCCTTGCCGGCCTCAGGTAAGACACTTCTTGTGCAAGTCGCTGCTTCGTGATTTCTCTGCTCTCTAAATGCAATCTCCAAAAATTTATGGGACAGTCGAACAGAGGAAGAGAGAAAGGTATGGGCGTGACCAGGAGGTGAGCAGGCTGGGATCCTGAGCACCGTCCTTCAAGATTGGTATCGCCTGGTAAGTAACGCCCACGCAACCACGCAACGAGGACATGCTAAGTCAGCAATGCGATGCTGCTGACATGGTAAGGTTTAAGAGAAGGAGGATGAGCCGAATGGCGGTGGAATAGTGAAGCAACTCATATCAAACCTCAAGGTACAGTTATGATTGTTAATCTGTATCTGTAATTTTGTATCACTGTCTGATCATACCGATTAACAACAGTTTTCTGTTCCGTCAATTTTGTTGATTGATCGGTTGAATTGACGAGCTCTTTCTGGCGCCGCCTATGCTGCAGATGATCAGGCGCCGATGCTGAAGAAGGCGTCCCTGCTCATCGCCATTATCCTATGACTAGCCATAGTAGCCTTGTCGGCCAGAAAGCTGATAGTTTTAGACTTCATTCCTCCTAAATTCTGGCATGTTATTCTCCTAGATTCCATAGTCCCTCTTCAGTGAATACTACATAACATATAAGAGAGACCATTTTGTTATAGACGAGAGAGCCTTTGACAAAAGTGTGTAATGGAGACAAGAGTATACTCCTATTTTTTGTTTCGTCCAACCAAACTAGTCTCATACAATGGTAACTAAGCAAACCGTTAAGAAATCAAACTGCATATATCAAATTATAAGATGTTAAACGCATAACTTTATCATGTCTGAATAATCCGAAATGTCATACCAACGAGTCATTTGGATACAGATTGCAAAAGCCAAAATTAATACAGCAGCCGTATAAAAAGAATGATACAGCATATTGCAGAACTCAAAACCATTGTATTAAAGGTTAGTTTTTAGACAGTTATGCCTACGGTGTTGGTAACACTCGTAAAACAAACAAAAATCTTAGTCTGCAAGACCTTCAGAAGACATGTCAATGGGTGAAAGTTGTCAAATGACTAAAGGTTTTCTGGATGCTAAATCCACCTCATGTGCTAACTTGCTACAAAAAATCCTGTTGAATTAATGGCGGATAGGGCGATGCAATGTTTCCACCAATGATTCAAGTCTGATGATCAAAGAACTTCTCAATCATTACCGAGAAGTAGCAAACCCCACACATCCCACATGTAGCTTCTAGACCACCTACAAGAAAACACAATTTCCATTAGGTGAATTCTCAAATAGAGCTGAAGCAAGAAACAATACAAACGGAACTTGATACTGCTGAATCAATTATAGTTGACATCTATATCATGTTGCTCCCCTCATTTGCAAACATAGTTTAGACAAACAGACAAAGTACCTATAGCTCGGACAAATGCATTGTAGATAAACAAGGATGTAAAGTCATGAGCCAAAAGCTAGACCCGGCACATGTGATTGGAAACAAGTGAGAAGATAGAAGTATATCTAACTTCTGATTATGGTCAGAAATGAAACTTGCAGCAGGAAATAAATATCATCTGTTCAACTATATAAATCCTAAGAATATGTTCAGCCAGCTAGGAAAAAAAACAGCTATGATGTAAAAAACATGGATCCATCTCAATCTATCCTAAAACAACTCTAGCGATTACACTCTGGGGTTTATTTCATGGAAATTGTCTTGGGATGTTCTCGTAGTTGTTCTTTGTGAAATCTAAAGTTCAATTATAAATTATGGGCTAATTTGTTGAAAAGTTTTACCTTTTACAGCTAAAGCCCCTCCTATGACACACCCAGCTACCGCTGTATTGGTAGTGTCATGCTTTGCACGAGCCTGCCAGAACACAAACCAGAGTCAAAATCAGTAAAAAAAACTATAGTAAAATTCGTAATGAAATAAAATAAACATCTACCTTCTCTATGACGCATTCAGCGGCAGAGAAAATCAGGCCCATGACTGCAAAGGTTTTTTGGCATTGCTTATACTCACCTTCCCATCTGTTTAGCTGTGTATACTATTGTTGTCTGCTTGTCATCTCCTCCTGCTGTAATTGGGTGTCCAAAGCTCCAAAGAATAGCCCAGAGCACGCCAAGACCACCCCTATTGGAATCAAACAACTGCCAGAGTTTAATACCATATTAACATTTATCCATTGGGTAAAACCTGAAAAAATTACACACTTCAAGGCTAGGAAATCGACTATAAGTGAATATTGAATGATGTTATTTGAGGGTATCAACTACCAACTGCAAAACTGACAGCAAATACCAATATTTAATAGGGACAAGAGCTAAAGAGCAGTATGCACCTAACTGATTCTATCCTATAAACCAATTTTGATGCCGCGCACCTTGTGCATTAAAGAGCATGACACAAAGCAAAAAAATGAGAGTGATATTTCTACATTGCAAAACTTTTCGGTTTTCATATAGATTGAAATCAGAATGGACTATGGAGGTTCGAGAAGTTGAAAAGCTTACATTGTTCAAGTGGGAATATCATCAATCCCACAAAAAAAAACCGTTGACTACAAGAGGTGCTCACCTATAACAACATACATACACTAAAAAAAGCTAGGCATCGATAAAGCATTATGTTCATTGTAATTTATCACATTCCAAAAACAGTAAAGCTTGGAATGGATGAATCAAATAAATTGCATCATTGCACTATTCCTCTAGCAGTACTGAAGTAAAAAACTTGAAGAAAAATGCACAGGTTTAAACGGTCTAACCTTAGTACCCTACAAATTCTTAGCAACGCTACTGAATTATTGTTGAGGAATTTTCTAAATCCTACATGACAAAACTGAAATTTTTATTCACATGACAAATCGCTACAAGAAAATTGCACCCTGAGTCCCTGAGGCGACATCAATTGAAACATATGCTTCTCCATTTTCTCATAGTATTTTGACATGAAAGTTCAACAAGACAGACCATAAGTGTTTTTTCTATGGTAATCACTTCTATAGAGCTAATAGTCAACCATGGGCAGCTAAAATTTCTAAGTAGAGCACATAAAAGAGAAATGACAAACTGAATCAACCTATTATCCACACACAGCTCATTCTGTTGCAAATTGCAGTTCATCAAAGAAGAAGAAACAAATTATCACCTTTTGCAGAACCGGCACCCTCGTTTGCTTCTAGCTATTTGGAGAAAAAATGAATGTCTCCAACCAAGCTCACCTATGATATAAGATATTGAACTATTAAGAACGGTATTAGTTCTAACAACGGAAGAAAAGCAAACCTTTTTGCCATTTAGCAAATTCTATCTCAGATTTCCAAGTTCATGTAGTCTCAATGTACCCCAGTCCAAGCACAACCTTACACTTTCCAAATCAGCAGTAAATCTATACTCCTTTAAAGGGAGTACATTGAGATCTGTGTGAATTAACTGCTACCACCACCACCAACTCCCCCAAAGTTTTACATATGGGTACCCACTTCCATTCCATCCTCCAAACCAAATCACAATTAGAACAGTATAAGTCACGGACAGACCCTGCAGCTCTCAACATGATCATCCTTGCACGCTAATAATAACTGGAGCCTTTTTGTACGAGAGTGAAACTTTGGCAAACCCAAAAACCTCTAATTAATTCTAAAGTTAAAGCTCTAAAATTCAAAATAGATTTTTCCTCTTTGCAATGTGCCTGATGTGACTTTTTTCAATCCCTGGCATTTGCTAGTCCTAGAAAAAGATAAAATTTCACCTCACGAAAACTGGCATCCTCTTGCTTCTAACTATTTGGACAAAGAAACGATCGAAACCAATCTCTAACAGTCATATAGATTCGAACTAAAGCACTCTAATGTCTGGCAATGATTTCAACAGACAGAGCAAAACCCTGCCTTTAGCAATTCCACCATAGATTCCGAAGTTCATATAAGTCCCGAAGTGCGTACCCCCAGCTTGCACTTTCCAATCAACATTAACTCCTAGAGAAACTAACCATTGGATCCAAGCTACCGGTCTCGCGGGGAAAATAAGACAATGGAGGGGGGCGGCAGTTGTTACCCATGACGCCTACTGACGACCGCTGGTGGATGGCACGCAGTTGTTCCAGAGTCCTGCCCCTTGATCTCCTCCGGCGTGGAAAGCCGAATCGGCTCCACCACAGCCACTCTGGCTAGCCGAAGCGCCGCCGCCCGGCCGCCGCGCGGACGGCTCCGACAAAGCCATCTTTTACCACCCTAGCCCTCCTCAGGACGGTGGAAGCTAGCAGCCGGCAGGCTCACCGCGTGGAGGGTCTAGATAGAGATGGAGAGCAATGAGGTCGCGTGGAGAGGGGACCAACAGCTCTGAAGGAGGCGGGCTGAGGCGTGGGGGTAAGAGATGCTTTTGTTGCGAGCTCTCGAGCTCGAGAGGAAACCTGATGATAAACATGTGAAAAAACTATGAGACTCTAGTGTTGTGTGGCGTTCGGCTGTTGCATGTAGGGGTGGCAACGGGTCGGCTAGGGGCGGGTTGAACAGGAACGCCCTCGCCCCCGATTTCTCACCCGGCCCCAGCCCCGCCCCTCCGAGGCCCGCGAACTAGTTGAGTATTTTCCATACCTCGGTGTTGGTGGGGGGGGTGACTCGGAGGCTCGGAGAGGCGGATGCCGGATGGTCGTCGGGGAGAACCGGAGAAGCCACTGCTGCCTGGCTTTGCCCGTGCCACGGTGCCGCCCGCCGCCGTCGCTTGCGGCTGCCGCCCGCCGCCTGCCGCCTGGCTGCCCTACCGCTGCTGCCCGCCGTCTACCGCTGCCGCCTGCTGCAGTCGCCCGCCCCCTGCCGCCGCCGCCTCCCGCCGCCTGCTGCACGCCTGCCGCCCGCCGCCTGCTTGGGTTAGGGATTAGGGTTGAGAAACTGAGGACTGAGTGAGGAGTTTATATATTCTGGGCTAATGGGCTTATTGGTTCTGTTTTTAGTGGGCTATTTTTTAAAGATACTGTTACTTCGAGGCCCCACGAATGATCCGTGGGTTCAGATCCTCCCCCGACTCCGTACCCGTTTATAACCAGAGCCCCGACCCTGACCAAAATAACACTCGTCCCCGTCCCCGTAGGACGGGTCCCCACACCCGTAGGGCCGGGTCTCCACCGGGAACCCGGCCCCTACGGGGAAATTGCCACCCCTAGTTGCACGTCGAGGCCAAGAGTCGGTGATGTCTCAGCTTGGCGTTGGATTGGACCGCGAGCGTGTTCTAGCTAAGGCCGAGCGAGCAGTGGTGCCTGTACCGGTGCGCGCGCATCGTCCGTGGGCTAGGCGCGGCCTGGTGGCTGGGAGCCCGGGAGTCGCAACCAAATAATGAGCCCACTCAACAAGCATTTGCTATATTACAGTCACCTGAAATATCTAAAATTTTATTATTATTAAATGATAAAACACGAATAGTACTTTATGTATGGCTTTTTTAAAAAAAAATTTTAGAAATTCAAATAAGACGGACGGTCAAACGTTAGGCACAGAAACCAAAAAATTAGCTTATAGTGGGACAGAGGGAGTACATATGGGTGTAGCACAAATTAAAGTGTTTAATTAATAAGCACTTCACCGATCAGGCTCTATAAAAAGGGCATACTTGATATCGAAGCAGCAACAGAGTTACCCCCCACACATGTCTACATGCAAGCAAAAGTTCAATAGGGAGCAAGGTATGTTTTCTAAACATTAGTAACTGTCATTAAGCAAACATGCTAATAATCATATGGTGTGTGCATCTCTCCCTTTTTATGCATCACACCTCTATGCTTGGAAAAGGAGGGAATTAATATATATCCAAAATTAATTAGTATCTTTTGCTTATATTCAATGGGATTTTATGTATGGTTGTCAATTAATTAAGCTTCAAACAATTTTATTGAAGGATTTCACCATGGCTCAAGTAACTTTAAACTATGTGAAGATTCTAATGAAAATTGTGAATCATCTTGGACTTGAGAAACCAACAGTGACACATGGTGAAAGGGCAGATGGGATCTTCCATTCGTGTATTGAAGTCGATCTTGTAAATTGGGTGTCTAAAGAGTTTTGAGGTCCACGACAATTCATAGGAACATCACCTGTCTCTTCAAGAAGAGCTATGAGAAAAGGGGCTCATAAGGCTGTCCGAAGGCTAGAGAAATGTGGCCTTGTTAAGATCAATGACTACAGCCGGCATTATTTGAAGTTGTGGAAAAAGAGAGTTATGGAGGTTACTAAAGTATGCAAGGAAGTTGTTGAAGGTAGAGATGAGCTTGAGAGAGATTTCTTGTTTTTGCAACAAAACCGTACTAAGTTACTTGCAGAGAACTGTGAACTAGAGAAAAAGATAGTTGAGTTGCAAGAGAAGCTAGATTGTAAGATGACAGATAAGAAGGAGAAAGATAAATCATCGTTGAGAGTTATGAATTAAATGCAGAAGTGTGTGCTTTAGAAAGGCAGCTTTTCCAAGTTAAAAATAAGAGTGAATAAGCATATGTAGTTCTTGATAAATCAAACATAACAGCTATACATTTGTTTTGCTTGATTTGTTGAGGATAAATGTGCTCCTAGCTGTAAGGTTGTTAAATGTATTATGTATGTGCTTCCCAAAAAATGTAATCTGAACTTAATTACTATATGTGCTCTTGTGGTACCTTTCTTTGTAAATATTATATCAAAATAATGTAAAATTAAATAATATAAAATTTAATTAGGGTGAGAGAGCATAGTCCAAGTCTGTTCTGACGAACAACAGACGTGCAATCGAATCTGTCGGAGGATGAAACCTCGACGGCGGGAGGTCTGGAGACCCCCCTTTGAGATTCGGCCAGGGGAGTAGTTCTCAGGCGAAGCCGGCGTCAGCGTGTATCAGCAAAGCGATGGATGAAGGGTTCGGACCGTCTGAACCGGGGTCGGACCGTCCAAACCGAGAGGATCGCTCGGGGCCCGAACTGGAGACAGAAGGGTCCGGACCGTCCGAATCGGGTCCGGACTGTCCGAACGGGGAAGATCGCGCGGGGAAGACGATGAACAGCACGGACAAGGGAGACACGAGGATTTATACAGGTTCGGGCCGCCGGAGCGCAATACCCTACTCCTGTGTGTGTTTTGCTATGAGGTGGATGAATGTGGTATTGTGGTTACAAGGTGTATCTAGCTCATGGCCGGAGCTGGAGAAGAAGAACAGTGGTTAGGGAGTGAGCTCGGGGGTGCAGAGTAGAGAGTTAGAAGACGGAGAAGCTCCTCCCCCCTTCCTCGGTGGCTTGGATCCTCCTTTATAGAGTCAGGGGAGTCCACAGTCCCCCGTATAGAGAGAGAGAGAGGTTGCTATGTCTTGTTGCACGCTCGTGGCCGCCTGCTGCACCGCGCCGGAGAGACGTCCAGTCGCCCACGCCTGCTCGCTGAGCCGTGCGGGAGGCACGCCGGGTCGCCCGGTCGCCCGCTGCGGGCGGCTGGTCTGGTCGGCCCCTTGCTGGGCGGCTGTGTACGGCTACAGCAGCGCACCCTGTTGAGAAGTGAGAGTGCACGTCGCTGTGTCTCGGACTGTGCGGGGAGCAGGCCCACGGGGGGCCGTCTTGATAATCCACGCGCGTCCCACCGGGTGGCGGGGCGCGGCACGCCCCGTCGCCTGTCACCCGGGTCTGGGGGCGGCGCCCCGGGCACGGGAGGCGCTCCCGGGGCAGGGGGCGACGCATCCGGCGTGGGGGGGCGCGCCCTGGGCCCGGACACCGTGCGGGAGACACGGCCGGCACGGGGAGGCGCGTCCACGGCCGGGGGCAACGCATCCTGGGACCGGGAGGCGCGCCCGGACCCCGAACACCGTGCGAGAGACACGATCGCAGCCGGTCGTCAGTCGAACAAGACGTGGCCCCGGGGAATTAACGTGGCCGATGACCCACGCGTCCCCGGGGTATGTGGGATCCCCTATCCCGTTTCGCCGACAGTGGCCCCTGGCCCTGTTGCTCGACCGGGACCAGCCCCGGGCAGGAACAGGGCCACGTCTTGTAGAAACGAGGGGACGCGGGATACACTTGGTTCGCCGTGAACTGGTGAAGTTTGATGACTTGTTGCGTAGTCTGGATATGTGGTCGGGAATAAATATGGGCGATATGTGCCCGGGACCCGGGGCCCGGGACGGAAATATGGAAGATATGTGCCCGGGACCCGTGGCCCGAGACGGAAATATGGGAGATATGTAGAAGATATGTGTTGAGGAAGCCGTGGTGGTTCGCGAGGAGGCGCGGGAAGCCGTGGCCGAGATCGCTGCCCCGGAGGCAGGGTTCCTCGACCGCGGCGAGCGTCTTGTGGAGTCGATGCCTGATGAAGAGTCTTCCTGTCGCCGCCCGGGGTCTGGTCCGAAGAAGGCCAGGGACCCGTCCCCGTGCGACGGTATCTCCAGGCGCGGGCATCTGGTGGAGCCGATGACCGACGAAGAGGCCGGGGACGACGCCGGTTTCCTTCTGACACCATGCGCGGCCGCCTTCTGGGCCCGGGAGCCCTCCATGCCCCCGAGCGCTCCCCTTCTGACGTCACCCGGGGTTCGGTCCTAAGTACACCGGTGACCTCCCCCCGTACGGCGACCTCCTTGGGCGTCGCTCGTGCTTGCGCTCCGATTTTGCCTGTCTTGTACAAAGAGAGATATTTGTACAGATATATGACGACGTTTATATTTTCGTACCTTGGTTTATTGTGTTGTTCGAAGGTTGCTGGTGTTCGGGGGACGGAGCTCGGACTCGCTTCCCTCGCGAGCCCGAGTCCGGCATGTGCTCGGGACCCGGGGGCCCCGGCTGTCATGCGATATGTGTCCGGGACCCAGGGGACCCGGACTGAAATACGGTTTTGATATAAGCCGGGTTCCGGGGGCCCGGGCTTGAATATGGGATGTGAGACGACCTTCCGGAAGCATTCTCGCCGGGGCGGTGCTATCCGGGCTTCGCGCCCTATTCCGGGTGTCGCGTTCCTAGGCCTGCACTCGCCTTGGCGAGGCCGCCCTGGTTCGGCACCTCGGTGTCGGACCCGGGGCACGGATTCGGGAACCCGTGCCTCGGCTCGAATATGTGCCCGGGACGCAAGGCCCCGGACTGAAATGTGGTTTGGTTTTGAATAGTCGACATGTGCCCGGGCACGGGGCCCGGATAAGGACATGGACCATATTGGGACAACTTCCCTGGACCCACCTTTGCCAAGGCGATGCGGTCCGGGTACTAGCGCCCTGTGAGGGTCACTCCGGGTGCCACGTTCCTAGGCGCGCACTCGCCTTGGCGATGCCGCCCCGGGTCGGGCTCCTCAGAGTCGGGCCCGGGAGGTAAGTCCCGGGCCGTATGTTTGCCAGGCGGGGGGCGCTCTACGACGAGCGCCACGCTCGCTGCCTGCAGAAATGTGCCCAACCATCAACTCGCGTATCGTGACCTGAGGCTAAGGTGCGAGGAGCGGGCGCGAGCCCCGCTACTGAGGGCAGCGAGGACGCTCTCTGGTCCTGGCCTGTCAGGGGCCGTCCTCGGGCTCAGCTCCCCTTGCGAGGGTGCGAGCTCTTGACACCGGGAGAAGATCCTCAACCGGGAGCAGCCTGCCCGGACTCGCGCTCGACAGGGCGGCGTGGTCCGGATTATCACGCCGGGACCCGTCCGTTGTACCCGATGTGCAGTCAAAGGAAAGGGGAAGACTTTCTCTAATAAAGGAGGAGAGGAGAGATTTTCATTAAATCAAAAGCCAACCAAAGAAACGGAACCGATACAGTCGACGCTTCCCGGGAATGTGGGACAAATCGGGACGATCTCTCCGGGCTTGGCTGTTCCGGGTGCCACGTCCAGGGCTCGCACTCGCTTTGGCAAGGCGGCCTAGGTTCGGGCTTCCCAGAGCTGGGCCGTTTGGTCGGCCTGTCCGTTGCCTTCGGCCAGACCGTCCGGCCAGGGATCGGACCATCCAAATCCCCGCGCTCGGACCGTCCGAACCGGGGCCGGACCGTCCGAAACGTCCCGACCGGGCTTGGCCTGCTAAGGCTCCTGCCGGAAGTACTTGACCTGCTTGGCCAAGCTTTGGACGGCGCGGCACTCCGTGAGGTCGTGCGAATCCGTCTCGTGGACGGCGCACCACTTCTGGGCCGCCGCCGGCGAAGGCGTCGCACGCGCGGCCCTTGGCCGCTCGCCGGTGATGTTGTCCCCGCGGGCGTCGTCGGACCGTGGGGCGCCCGCAAGAGCCAAGGCGAAGCCGTCGGCGGCCGCCTTCTCCTTCTGTCGCTTCCTTCTGTCCCGACGCGCCGCGGAGCGTGAGGACTCACCGTATTCTTCAGGGTCCTCTTCAGGGGCCTCGGGGCGCGGTTCGTTCCACGCCCGGGCTTCCTCCTTGCGGGCACAGAGATCGGCGAGCTTGAACAGCTCAGCCGTAGTTTGGACGTCGCGGGTGCCCATTTTTTTGAGCATGCGCCTGTCGCGCACACCCGAGCGAAAAGCATGGATGACCGTGTGAGGAGCGATGTGGGAGATGGTATTGCGAACCTGGCTGAAGCGCTGTAGGAAGTGCCTCAGCGTCTCGTCCCTGCCCTGACGTAGGGCATGGAGGTCCGCCTCGGTCCCAGGGCGCGGAAAGGTGCCCTGGAAGTTGGCCACGAATTGGTGGCAGAGGTCCTCCCACGAGTGGACTGACCCCTCGGGGAGGTTCATCACCCAAGAGCGCGCCTGGGCTTTGAGAGCGACGGGGAAGTAGTTCGCCATCACTCGATTATCGCCTCCGGCCGCCATGATGGCGGTGGTGTATATTTGCAGGAACTCCGTGGGATCCACGGAGCCGTCATACTTCTCCGGCAAGCTGGGCCGGAACCTGGCCGGCCAGCGAACCTGCCGGAGGCCTGGGGAGAGCGCCAAGCAACCCGAGCCGTACAGAGCGGGCTCGGGTACCGGATGGCGGTTTCCCGTCAGTTGGTGGGAGCTGGAGGCCTGGGCCTCGGAACGCGTGGCGGCGTCCGCCCGCCGCTCGCGCTGTCGCTCCATAGTGACCCGGGCGTCCTCGTCGGACCGCCCCCGGTTCAGTCGGTCACGGAGGTCGCCGTGACCGCTGTTTGCCGGAGTCGTGGCGCGTTGCGCCGTGCTCCGGGTTCTGCTTTGACTCGGGGCGGGGGGCTGGCCCACGCTAGACGTCGCGCGGTCGGCACTCCTGGCCCCTGCGCTGTTGTGGGCAGCGACCTGGCGATGGGCTGCGCCTACAAGGTCGGCGACTTCGTTGAGCCAGCGCCTCTCCCGGCCCCCACCCCCGTTAAATGCCGGGGGGTGACGCAGGAGGGCTTCCGCCGCCAGGAGAGCTCCCTGTGGTGACGCTGGCTGGAAGTCGAGGTTGCGGCGCGCCGTGGAGCGGCGCCTCCGCTCACGCCTCAAGGATGAGGCCGTGGCAGACCCGACGGGGCACTTGCCGGTTCCTTCCGAGAGAGAAAGGGCCGACGCCGCACTGCCAGCGCCGAGGAGCGAGCTCAACCCGCCTGTTCGCGCGGCGCGTCTCCTGGAAGACGGGGAGCGCGGTGGGCTTACCACCGGGCTAACGCCACCGGGCGGGTTGAAGTCGCCGGACTCCTCATCAGAGTCACCGCGAGACGGTGGCCTCCTGCCATGGAGTGCGTTCGATGTTGGAGGCGCCGGCGTAACACCTGAAAGGAAACTCCCCTACCTGGACGCGCCACTTCGGATGGTGAAACCTCGACGGCGGAGGTCTGAGACCCCCCTTGAGATTCGGCCAGGGGAGTAGTACTCAGGCGAAGCGGCGTCAGCGTTTGTATCACAAACGATGGATGAAGGGTTCGGACCGTCCGAACGGGGTCGGACCGCCGAACCGAGAGAATCCTCGGGCCCGAACTGGAGACAGAAGGGTCCGACTCGTCGAATCGGGTCCGGACTGTTCCGAACGGGGTAAGATCGCGCGGGGAAGACGATGAACAACACGCACAAGAGACACGAGATTTATACAGCGTTCGGGGCCGCCGGACGCGCAAGACCCTACTGCCTGTGTGATGTTTTGCTTATAGTGGAATGAATGTGGTCTTGTGGGTAACAAGGTTTGTGTACTAGCTCACGCCGGAGCTGAGAGAGAAGAACAGTGGTTAGAGAGGGTTGAGCTCGGGGTTGCCAGAGTAGAGAGTTAGAAGCGGAGAAGCATCTCCCCTTCCTTGGGCTTGGATCCTCCTTTATAGAGTCAGGAAGTCCACAGTCCCCCGTATAGAGAGAAGAGAGAGTTATGCTATGTCTTGTTGCACGCTCGTGGCCGCCTCCTGCACGCGCCGGAGAGACGTCCAGTCGCCCACGCCCGCTCCTCTGAGGTCCTGTGCTGGGGGAGCACGCCGGTCGCCCTGTCGCCGCTGCGGCGGCTGGTGCTGGTCGCCCCGTTCTTGGGCCTGTGGTACGGCTTACAGCAGCTGACCCTGTGAGAAGTGAGAGTGACGTCGCTTGTGTCTCGGACTATGCGGGAGACAGGCCCACGGGGGGCCGTCATTGAGAAATTCAGCCGTCCCACCGGTGGCGGGCGCGGCACCCCGGTCGCCTGTCACCCAGTCTGGGGGCGGCGCCCCCGGGCACGGGAGGCGGCTTCCCGGGGCGGGGCAACGCATCCTGGCGTGGGGGCGGGCGCGCCCTGGGCCCCGGACACCGTGCGGGAGAACGCCGGGCACGGGGAGGCGCGTCCGCGGCCGGGGGCAACGCAGTCCTGGGCCGGGAGGCGCGCCCGGACCCGAACCGTGCTAGAGAACACGATCGCAGGCTGGTCGTCAGTCAACAGAACGTGGCCCCGGGGAATTAAACGTGGCCGCATACCACGCGTCCCGGTA
>RYFJ01001174.1:0-246972 GCA_003991445.1 Oryza meyeriana var. granulata
GTACGAATATTATTCACAGTCATTTGTCATATCTATTTCCCAATATTAAATCAGTGCTATATTCTGCAGGTGTGTGAGGGCTGGACTTCTTTGCTTGTAGGCTAGTGAGCCGTCAGCCGCGCGCCGGACGAGGAGACCCGACCGATGGGACGCTACGGTCATTCTGGAGCACTGGGTGGATGCTAGAGACCGAGACCACACGTTCACTCCGGCGGGAGATGACTCCTAACTCCAGGACTGTTCGTACTACTAAGGATTCCTCGAGGAGACGCAGTCGGTCGATCGACGGGGGCAGGTTGTTCGCGGCATCACTGCTCGGTTTCGAGCCCGTGAATCGTCAACCTAACTTGGACCCGGGTTGTAACGCTCCCGAGCGGCTCCTAGAGATTAGCTGTAAGTTCACCGTAAGTCACGATTCCTTTTTCACAATCATCGACTACAAGACAGAGTATGACTATAATCTGTTCCTTTACAGCCTGAATAAGTAGACGATACGCGCGATACTCGTGCGAGGCATGGAGGCGTACTGTTAATGGCTATTCGGTGGTGATGTTCACAAGCCTCACAGGCACGGTGGACAAGGACTATCAACTGCTCGTGCGATGCCGACAGCGAGGACGGCTGCGTACCGAGTGGATTGGGGATTGCTGTGCTAGTGGCGACGTACGTGTCTTTGTGACGTGTGCAAAGACGGCAGGGTGATTATCGCGGTTGCCCCTCTTCTGGCTATGGGTGCCAGTGGTTCGTGATAGCCCGTCCGCTGTTCATTGCCCTTCTCGAGGCGCCTGGAGCTTGTTAGGGCGTGGCTGAGGACGTCGACTATGGGATGTCTGTGTGCCGTGAGGTAAAAATGTGAAATTATATGTTTTAGCATCTTATGCGGCAACATAAGTGTATTTCCTATTTTGCAGCGTCGTTCGTCCCAGGAGTTTAAGAGGGTACTCCGAATTCGTTATGGAGTTCGACCGCCTGCGGCCCGCGACGTCGTCTGGGCCGTATGTCCGAGGCATCGCGGCCGTGACCGTCGACTCTAATACTCCTTTGCACACGCGACCAGGCGTGCTGATGACAAAGTGCGTTGTGTTCAACATCTTCGTGCCATTGTCGCAGCGCGTGATGCGACAGTTCGGACTAATCACACTCCCTTGGCCGTGGAGATCGTTGTGCCGGTGTCCCGGTTAGTACAACTGCGATCTTTGTTTGTTCTTACTATTTAATGTATTATGCCTCATAACATAATATAATCGTAGGGGCAGGCGCGGCGCTCAGTGGTAATCCTCGATGGCAGAAGTAGTGGAGGCTGGTTATTGGCGATGAGGAGGTATCGGACGAGATACATCAAGACTTAGGAGATTCTAGCTACTCACGTGGTGTAACCTAGCCCGTTACCGAACGGTAACGTGTCATCCTAGATGATCCACAGCACACGTCGCGCTACGAGACCGTCATCCTGGAACGTGACCAGGGAACTACTTCGCGCAGTAAGTCATATTATCTTTGCATTTGCTATTCCCTTGTACGTGTCCATGGTTTCAACATGTCATGTATATTTGACATAGGCGACGCGGGACAGGTTCGGCTGAGTAAACGGGCGTTCGACGATGGCATGGGATGTGTGACTGCGATGAGGCAGAGTACTTGTAGTTCGGAGGATTCGTCAGACGATGCCACATTGGTTCATCGCTCAGTTGTGTGCGGCTCGATGCGGTACTCCTGTAGTTTACGCACAATAGCCGGCGTAGAAAGGCGCAGGAGCATGGGAGTGCGACCGTGGGTTTCAGTAGACATCTGGCCCCTCCAGAGGTAAATTGGATACCATCGTTCATAACATGTTTTCCTTCTACGATATTACTTGTTTATTCATCAATAGCTTCTGCTCAGCTTTCGTACCGTACGCTAAATCTCTGAAGTAGCACATCGACGCATGGAGTGTTCACACGACACACGGCAGCTGGGCATGACAAGTGCTCCGAGCCCACAGAGTCTTCGCTTATATAAAGTTTATTTTTTGCTTGCAAATTTTGGTTTGCAATATTAATATTTTGGTGTATAGAGTTCCACTTACAGCGCGGGGATTGCTGGTTGCTGGCTCCTCAGCGAGGGCGCACTGGGCAGCGGTTGGGCACGGATCCTTTTTCGAGGGGACGATTGGAGCTCGGGGAGGAGATCTTAGGGATATTAGTTGCTCAAGTCGAAGGAGCTTCGCCACCAAGAACAGGACCACAGCTGCCCACGTGAGATGACCGACTGGCGTGCTCGTACCACCAGACGTACGTACTCAGGGCCGGTGCGAGCGCAGGGTAGGAAGACAAAGAGAGCTAAAGGTTAAGGATCAGGGCCCGTAGTACGTTGTATCAGTGACGTTTGGTCTGTTGTATATCATGTTTTATTTTATCTAGTATCTGAAGCAACCCCTTTACTTCGTTTACGTCGTCGATCAAGATGTGCTCTCACGATCTATGTTTGTGACAACTGATAAAATATGAATTTTGAGTTTCAACTCACGGCGAAGTAATTCGGGGTGCACCGAACGTTCATTGCTTAGAAATAATGAATTAGCCATCCAAGATAAAACGGCACTCAAACGTTTCTAGTATCGTATAATCTTAGAGTTTAACAGTATCCAATAGAGATGCAACTACTGTGTGCAGCATGGGTATTTCCTTCCTCGCCGCCTCGCCAGCTTTCCTTGCACGTGTGCCCTCTTCCGCTTCCTTCTATTTGCCTCATCGGGCTTCCTTATCCTGCGCCTTTCTCCTTCCTCTTCTGCTCAGCTCCACTTTTTTCTGCCGCAAGTTCGAGGTGGTCCTGTTCCATTCGACATGCGAGATAACGTGCGTCCGTGAATAGATTTCGTATCTACCTAGCACAAAGTTGCACAGGCGGAGGGGCTTCTGGTGCCTTGCATATCAAATTTGTTAGGTAAAGGTTAAATATTCGTATTACAAATAATTGTATTCCTCACTGTTTTTCGCTTTCTTTTCTTGTGTTCGGCTTCGAGAGTAGGTGTTTTGCACATCCAATACTTTCGGTATGTGTATCCTTTATTATTGCAACTTTGCAATTATCTGTCCACATACACATCGGCGGAGGCTCGTCATCGAGGTGTAGATAATGGAATACGGATGCATCATAGTAACCTACATTATAACCAAATACAAGTTATACTCACTGGGTCAAAAATATTATACACTACTTATCTGGGATATACTACACATGACTACAAAATGAAATGTATCATCACATTTCATTCCCTAGCGTTCTCAAACTATGTATCATCTAGTAAACCTATTTTTATGCGCTCTATCAATGTCTTAGCCTTATGCTCAATACATAGATTACATTGTGATAAACTAACATTTATTTATCTGTGAAAATTGTCAATATACCCATATACAATATTTGTGAATATAATAGAATTTCAAAGAGAATCAAATTTACCTGCGACGAATCCGTACTGGAGGGCTTCGATGCTTCCATTGTTCTTCATTCACTCTCTCTTTTTTTTCCTATGATTTGTGTGAATTTTATGACTTTTTGAAGTCTGGGAGGGGTTTTTATACCGGGGGAGCTAAATGTCTTCTAGCGGGGGCAAGGGTCCCGCGCTGCAATAGCGGCCGTGGGTGGCTATTTGACAGCGGCCCTGTCCTTCAGCGGGGGTTTGGGAGGCAGGGGGCTGTAAATGACTAACGGCAGTCGCCGTCGGCACCGCTGTAGCCCGTCATCAATTCGCCTTGGAAGGGCGATTTTCCATAAAAAAAACGCCCCCAGAGGGGGTGGAGTATTTTTTGTAATTTTGAAATGATAAATGTAGTTTGTAAATATTTATTAAATAAATAAAAAATTATTAGACGCACCGTCAACTGATAGGATGTCGGACAGAGGAGCAAAGGTAGCGCTCATGTGAAGAATGGGCGAAACATCTAGCAGCCTCGTGACCTGGTTAAGGGCTGTTTGATATGCTTATTGCTTCTAAAACGGTGTATTTTTAAAAAAGTTCTATATGACAGTATTTAAAAAATAAAGATTCATTTTTCAAGTTTTTAATTGTTAATATTAATCAATTGTGGTATGATGTTTCTTATTTTATGTGATTTATAAGCTATTGATCGTCACCTAAAATGCAACACAATAAATATACCTGATTAAGTGAAAATATGAGTTGGCTAGTCCTATCATAAATTTTTGGTTGAAAGAACTAATATTTTCTTTATATCTTAGAATTTGGTTTATTAAAATATTATTTTCGTGTCATTAGTATACATATTTTTATTTCATTGTATTACCTACTGTAAACGTTTTCTCGGTTACTGCTCTGACTGAACGAGCTTTTATTTTCCTTTTTTCAAAAATGATTGGGAGTTTACACAGGAAAATCCGCTAGCTGCGTGTCACACCGTTGAATTTTAGCGTTCACATTTTTTACTCATTCCATCAAGACTAAATTTAAGCGCCTGAAATTATCTAGGATTTCTAGATTAACAGTCTCATTGTTTCCCTATAATTTATTAATCTTAAATTCATCAACGATAAAAAACAATTTAGAGATAAAATTTTACATATTGTCCTTAGTGATTTTAAAGTAATACTCAAAATAACTCATAGAAAAAACTAAAATAACTCTAACATTAAGTTCTAATATTTTGTTTTTCAGTCGATTAAAACAACTCCTTAGTTATTTTTACTTAAGTTTGATTGAGAGACATCATAGGTTTTTTTGCTTATCCTTAATCTTCTTTTCCAAAAAAAGTAGAAATTCATATTTTGAGGGACAGAGGAAGTAGAATACATTTTTTTAATCTATGCTGTCGGATTGTTTGACATTTGCACCAATTTTGTGAATAAGCAGAGGATGTACAAAGTACAACTAACAAAACAGAAAAGATATGCAAGATGCCAAAATGAAAAATGTGTTTTGAAAGGATTAAAATTAAAGAAGGTAAAAACTCAGAACATGAGATAAACGGAATACCGTCATCCCTGTTCCTATCAATCATCAATCTAGAACTCATCAAGACAAATCTAGTTGAGGCCGTTCAACATGTCTGGGGAAAATCTGAATAATTCCTCAAACCCTTCCAAGGAATGATATTACATGGGACAACCGACAGGAGAAAGAAATCAAGAATCGACTGGGGATTGCAGCAGTGTTGTTCACAAGAGAGTCTGTATGCCATAGTCACCGTTCCTACTAAGTTGAGGCTATTCCCTTTTGTTCAGAGAGAGCACATTGCTAGCTGGATGGTACTAATGAGTAACGGTGACACCTTCATCAGTGGTCCTATGGAAGACCCGCGGCTTGTATTTCGGAAATGTGTCTTCCAATATGGATTTTCAATCAAGTATCTCATATCCTACACCAAGAATAGCATAAAGAAAGCTTAAACCATATCGGTCTCTCATCTGTCAGGAAGACAAGCTTTAATTTGTAGAACAGATGGCCAAACCTTCTCTCATTTTCCACAAAATGCGGTGGCTCTGCGCTGAGAGTTGGAGCACTGCCAAGAGGACCTACAGAGTCGATAGATGTCAAGTGATGATGCTATTTCTGCCAATTTGGCATCCTATACGAGCAGAAACAAGATATGGGTATATCAATATAAGATCATCAATTTAACGTGATTAACAGCAAGTATCTATGTGTTAGTATTTCAATTGTAATAGCGTGTGCTCCTACTCACATGTATCTATCACAAATATCTGAGAATTTGTATGATTGACAACAAGAAGTACCATCTATTAACACTGCGAAAGATATGAATTTTCTGGTAGTCCTGCATAGGTTTAATTAGCGAACTGATGACAGCAGGTTGTGACAGAACATTCTACAAGTTCTCAAGTTAAAGGGGCATTAAACGAATATGACACATGAGTACCATAACAAAAGATTAGAGTATCACAATTCCCACTACAACAATAATGATTACAATATTCAGTAACCCAGACTAGTGTGGGTAAAGTGATGGTGTTAGGAGTTTGAGGGAGTTGATTTCTAGACTTTCAGATGAATTAAGGTTTAAAATAAACTTATTCCATAGTCAAATGGATGTAAATGATTTAAGATACGCACCAGCAGGCAGCTGCAATTTGAAAAGCATCATTGTGAAGTATCGTAAGTCTCTAGTAGTCTTCCTTGCCAATGTGGAAATCTATAAGAAGACACGCTCACGATTCTCCTAACTACTTCATCTGGACACCTTGAATTCATGTCAAAGCTTGCTGGACTAAACAGAACCAGATGAGGTTTCCACTGAAGACAACATGTGGGTTTGTATGTGAGAAATCCTGTCAAGTGGAGTATTTTCAAATAAATAGTGTAAAAGCAGTTATATGCATAAATAATTTCACTCTGCACCCAATCCATGCGTTGTGCACAAGAGTTAGTGTTGAAACATTATACACAAAATAAGTAAAACACATCACTTTGGATTAACACTTAAGATTCCTTCCTTGTGAGTTGTGACAAAGACAAATTTGCTGTGCTCTTCTTTTTTATGGCGTGGAATCAATTGGAAGCAAAACTATGAATAAATGCTGTAGTTGATGCAGAAAGAAATAACCACAAATCCACTGATTATTGGCTGTGTATTCCCATATGAATCAGTTGTAGTATTGCTCCAAGGACACAAAATGTACGAAGATGGAATTGCTGCCGGACTTATGCAACACTCTAGTATTCTGCAACATAGTGGATAGGAATACCTTCCTGTTTGCTGTGATTCCTTCCAGAAGAATGTACAACCTGCGGTGCAAATATAATAATTACATGATCCCATAGGTATCATGCTAAAAAATTATAGTAAGTGTAACCACAACAGTAATCTCTGAATTGAACCTTTGTGATGCATCATCGAAGCCACCAATTAGTGAACTGTAGTCAATAGCAGTAAAGAATATGATCAAGGCTGCTTATTATATATTTGGAGGGCAATGGAGTGAAAGATACAAACATCAAACGGTGCATTGTCATCACCAAGTAATTGTAACATCTGTTTAGAGCCCTCCTTCCACAATTTTTGGGAAGTCCATGTGGCTAATGGAGGTCCTGAAATTAGTTAAAACATCAGAAGTATTATCAAGTGATCTGAAAGGATAAATAGGGGTCTAAATTGCACAAGAAACAAAGTCTTACAAGTTCAGATAAAAATGCTCACTTCCTTTTCACTTACATTCCAGTCTTGTTGTTGCGAATTACAACACCCACAATGTAGTCACTTCATCTGTGCCCACTAACTACAGATGCAAAAAGAACGGATTAACATAGAAAGTGCGACATACTGATATTGAATGGTCCATGAATAATAATGTAACTTTTAGCAAACACATGCAAAAGACCCAAGTGAAACAAGAAAAACATTCCAACAAGATATTTCAGGTCACTGTAACAAAACTCCAAAGGCAATTAGCTATGGTAATTGCCGATGAACAAACTCTAAGCCAAAATGCAACCTGCAGGAAATAAGATTGAAGTTATCACAAATCGGCATTTTCAGTCCAAGATATCAACAAAATCAACTAATAAACAACACATAGGACTCGCAAATTCGTTAGCTTGATAGAACTCGCATATAGAAACTTCTGCTAGTGTCTGTCCTAACAAATTTACAAGTACAAAGTACAGTTACCGCTCACAATGTCCCAAAGCTCCAACATAAGAACCCCGATTTTGAGCCCCGTTCGAATGCAGTAATTTGAAGGATTTTGCCAGGAATTTCACAGGGATCAGGAAATAATCCCGCATTTCCGAAAGGGCTATATCCTTCGTCCCAAAGGCTTCTCGCCCTCACCTTCGAGTCCAACCCAAATTGATACGAAAGCAGAGAGCTCCAGCTCTTTCTGCCAAAATGCACAGCTTTTATATCGAAAGCAACCGGTGATGTCTCCAATGAAACAAAAACCATCTTTACAGCAGCATATTATGATGCTGCGCAGCAACTAGCTCAACACTTCATTCCCAAAACGTTGGAATTATGGCGGATTGGCGCGTCTCTACCGATCAAACCGCGAGACCTGAAACCGACAACAGGGCCAAAGCTTCCCCGCACCTCGACGCGCGCCGGATCAACCGTGGCGAACTCCCGCTGGAACACGTACACGTGCCTCGGGCGCCGCCGCCTCTCCCCCTCCGGCCCTGGATGAGATCCGCCTCTCCGGCGCGTCCCTGAGCCTCTCGGACGCGGCGCGGAGCCCGGGGTTCCCCGCAAGCGCCGCCACAGCTCCTCCCGCCGCTCCCTGCAAGAACCGATAAAACGCGCCCGAGAGGGTCAGTGCGGGGAGGGAAGAATTCGCGAGCCCCACGTACCACGAGCAGCTTCGCCAACAACCAAGTAGGCGCACCCCGCGGGAGGAGCCGGAGAAGGGGGAGGTAGAGACGGGCTCGCCGTCGATGAGGAGCATGTCGCGGTTGTCGCCGGAGTTTACTCGGGAGTGGATGGAGGTGGAGTCGCCGGTCGCCGAGTCGCGGAAGGGAAGTGGTTTACTTAATCGATTTGATTAAGTGGCTTAATCAGTTTGTTTGTTCGTTCGTGGGACGCGTCATGGGTGGGCCACTCAGCCCTATTCCGGGCCCGGCCCATCTGGCCCAACCTGCACCACTTCTGCGCGCCGCCGTCTCCCTGACCTCCCCTCGTCTTCTCTCCTCTCCTCCTCGCGAGCAGCTCATCCACGAGGAGGAGGAGGCGGCGACGAGGTTGGTGGAAGATGGCGCCTCCGGGGTCGCGGCGGTGGGCGTACGTGCGGGTCATGGCGGGCACCATCCTCGGCGGCGTGCTCGGCTTCTACGTCATGCACCGCGTCGAGACCTCTTACAAGGTAAGCGCTATCCCGTGCTTCCTCCCCTCCCTCCATCCCCAGTGAACTTTGAGCCGCCCGGGAAAGCTCACCTTGCGGCTGCTCTGTTGTGGTGCTATGCAGGCGAGGATGGAGGAGAGGCTGCGCAGGTAGAGGCGCACATGCTCGCCAAGGCAGAGGAGGAGGCTCAGCGGCTGAATGATGGGCGCCCGCAGCACAAGACCAGGCCAGCTCTTGCCGGACTCATGATCTCTCTCGCGCTGATCCTTTCTACCGTTGTTAGGTAAATGTTGCAATCTGTTGTTCAAGTTTTTGATCATTTCGATGTCCTTTTATCCTAGATTTCTCTAAATTAAGTTCGTATGGTTGGGATCTGGTATGGGGGCTTCAGTATTTCGATATGATCTAGCCTAACATCAAAACTTTAGTTAGTGCATTGACACATTGCCACATGGTAGATCTAACTGCACTGCCACTACCGAAACAGTGGATTTTTTCAGGTCATATTGTAAAGTGTCAGCACATTTCACTAGCATAGTAAAGCTAGATATCAGGATATTTTGAATGAGGTTAGAAGGGAAGATGAATGGTTCAACTGTTCAAGTCAATAATTTAGGCAGTGTGTAGGTATAATCCATAGTATTGAAGTGTTAAAAGGTGGTTTCAGGCTCCAAGATTTACCAAAACTAGACATTTAGTGCCAATCTTGTTGCGTTTATCAAACCAAGGTTGACTCAAGTTATTTGGCATCTTCACAATATGTGATATTGGAGCTATACTGCTGAAGAGCACAAAATATGATCAAACCCTGGAGATTGAATTAGAAGGCAATATGTGATAGGAAGGTTAGAGTGGACTTAACAAATTAGAATGATGAATGGCTTTTCAGTCATGATGCTTGATTGAATATGGGAGATTGAACTGTCAAAGAGGATGCACCTCTCCAACTCCTGCACAGCTGCACTTTATAATTTATGGTCCTGTTCAGAACAGCTCCAACTTCAAGTTTCTTTGGAGCTGGGTTTCCTAGCTCTGGAAATTTTTGGAGTTGGAGTTGGTTTCGATTAAAGGTTTTTAGTGCGAGACATGTTTTCCCACTTAGGCTAAAATTAGATTATTAGATCACATTATTTTACATAACAAACTTTATTTTCTGCAAGAATCGAGGAGTTGGAGCCATGCCAAACAAGGCTTATATCACCAATAATGGTATTTAATCTGTACATTACGAATGTAAAACGCAAACCAGAATTTGTTTGAGATTGAAAAAAGTCATATTATTATTATTAGAGTAAATTTCAGAATCCCACGTTTATTGGTCAAAGTTTGCAGAAAACCACAGGTATTATGACTTGTGGCAGATAACCACAGATTTATGGTCTGAGTGTTTCATAAACTCCACCTTTATTCAAATCTCAATTAATTTAAGCATATCCAAAACAATATTTTTCAAAGTAGTGAAGAGTTAAACCAACAAATTTAATCAAATAATCCACAATTAAAAATTTTATATGCACTTTATATTTTTAAAACTTAAGTAAATACGTGCTCAACATGTATAGGTTGGGGTTTTGTGAAACTTTAGAACCATAATATGTAGGGTTATGTGCCACCTGGCTTTATGCAACTTCAACCATAAAATGTGGGGTTTTCTGAAATTTACTCGTATTATTATTACCTAACAAAATATACTAGTTATCCATCTTCCATGAATTGACAAATATTGTAAAATATTAGGTAATTATTTAGCAACTGATTAAAGATTATAGTTTCAACAGACTT
Source organism: Oryza meyeriana var. granulata (assembly GCA_003991445.1). Taxonomy (NCBI): domain Eukaryota; kingdom Viridiplantae; phylum Streptophyta; class Magnoliopsida; order Poales; family Poaceae; genus Oryza; species Oryza meyeriana. Next base: position 10,573 of record RYFJ01001174.1, read on the forward strand.
ACCAGTAGTGTAGGTGGAACCAAAAAGTTTGTATATTATTTCTAATGTCAAAGTTATCAGTAAAAGGACTCGAGAAAGACTAAATACTGGTGCATTGAAGTTCTAGATAAGGGGTTGTGGTATTAGTATCCAAGTTTATATTTCAGCAATTCTTCCTTATTTGTCTCAGATTTTCCATAACATCCTGTCTTGACTCTCATGACATCCTAAAGATACACACGAATGTAACTTCTTAAGCTGAATTTGATCTGACCGTTATTATTCATGTATATTTGCAGAATAACACCGCCTAGCAGCTCAGAACTGTCCTCAGATCCTTTCTTCTAAAGTAGATGAAAAATAACAAACAGGCGTGTACTTGAGAAATAACGATTGGGCATTTCTGGCATCCTATGACATTTTTTGAACACGAGAAGTGTTTTGTTTGGAGAATGTGAAAAGAGAAGAAAAAATTGCTCCTCTTTGAGGCTTATTGTAACATGTTGTAGGTTCACATGAATGTGGGAAGTGAAATTTGTAACTGTATGAGTATGCTTTGTTGTCGATTTGCGCGTAAAGCTACACAAGCTGTAAATTTGAAATATTGCAAATCTGCATCAACAAAGGTACCCAATGGTGTATTTACCTGTGCAGAACCGTAAATATTTGCATCCTGTTCACAGCCAGTAATTTTGTAGATAACAGGTGAAATTGCACTATAAACTCCGAAGTTATTTTAAGGTTGTGCAATAAAGCACCAAAATTCACACTAAGTTGATAATGATATAAGCCTATGAGTAATTTAGTTTTGTGTGACCGAGCTCTTCAATTCTGATTTTGTTTGAGATCATGTCTTACCTAATTTGTTCAAGTTAGCCCTTTTAGCACTAAACTTATCTAATTATGTATACGAAAATCATCTAATTATCACACCATTTCCTTGGTCTGTGTCGGTAAGTACGCTGAATCGCTGTGGTGCCTAAATGCCGTAATCATAAACTATCGGGCGTCCAATATTTTCTCTAAAAAAAATGCATGCCCCATCTTCCATGGTCATTATTGAGTTTGCTCTATTATTATTTAACTAATGAAACAAAATTAAAGTTCAGTTGCATGGCCAGGGAGATCAAGAGACAGATAAAAACAAAATTAGGCCACAGAAGTTCACCTATATACTCCCGCCATCCCAAAATATAAGTTCAGCTACATAGTGTAACACCCGGAATTTCATCACCAAAATTCTGAACGCTCATGTGTATTAAATCTCTGTCCAGAAAAGACAGGGTACACAAAACAAATTTGCCATACAGTGGGCGTCTTACAAACAGAATAAAACAGTCTTACAAAAATACAGCGGTAAAGATAAACAAAGGCTATATACAGCTTGCCAAGCGGAGGCTTCTATTCCACATGCATTTTAACGGCGGAGCCAGCCTAGTCCTCATGCTGATCCTCGTCGGACACGCACTCCACCACTGAGAGGGGGAAAAGGAGCAAGGCTTAGTACCACCCACAGTACTCAGCGAATCATACCCACAAATATGCACAATGCACAGGGAGCAAGGATAGACTGGAGGTTTATTTGTATAAAAGCAGTTATAACCAGTAGTAGTTCACAAACGATAAAAAGGTTGATTAATTGAACAATATAAATCCTCCACTGATCAACATTACACCACGTTAACCAGGTCCAACCATCCACTTGAACTACACCAGTTCCATTAAATCAGGTTGATTAAGTGAGGGTGAGACTAATTACGATGAGTCTTGACTAACATGCCCATAACCGCGGGCGCAGCTATTTGAATAAATTTAACTCTGATAAGAGGTATACAGCTGTACCCACAAGACACAGCCCCACATACGTTCTCGTATGCTGACATGTCACCACGACACCTCGTGAGAGGCTATGACAGGACCATTCACGTAACCTTTCCCTAACCATCCACACCACGCTGAGGTTGCACCTGCCGACAGGGCACACCATATCGCCCAGGCTACCCCCTTGCACCACAATGGATTCGGAAGCTGATCAACCCTATCTCGAGCCGACCCAACTCCATCACGCCCATTCTCATCATCGGTGCCTAGGAGAGGGAGAAGAGACGCTACAAACCCAGCCGTTGCCCACGCTGGCTTGTGAAAAGTACGATTAATTGCCCAAGAGGTTCCCACGAACCGGTCCTTAATTGCCATGGGTGCGACCAATAAAAACATGCACCCACAGCCCACCATTTAGGTCAAATTTTAGTAATTTAACATTAACATATCCAAAGTTCTATTTTCCAAAATTGAGTCGAACCAAGAATGTAAATGTTAATATTTAATTCCTAGGTGAACTAATAGTTTCTAAGCATGGCTAAGCATCCTAAGAATAGTGTTCTAATCATGTTGTTACCTAGGTGACAAGGGACAAGGTTCAAATACTAAGGCATAGTCCTATCTATATAAAGGTTAAAATCCATACCACATAAAATAATAAAAACGTGCATGTTTATTTAAATAAACAAAGCATTTTAGCAAAAAGTAGGTGCAAAATGATCAAGATTACAGTATGACTTGCCTTGCTCCAGCTCGACGTACTCGGCTACGACCTCGAAGTAAATGGGAGGGTCGACTGCGTCGGATTCTATAACAGACAATACACAAACAATTAAAAACAGTACACGTGGGTAGTCAAACATGAACTAAAAATATTTTTAATGAATTCTTGGCATTTTTCTAGATTTAATGAAATTTGAATGGACTTAATCGGGGTTCGTATGAATTAGTTATCAATTTTTAAAGTTTTACTATGTTTTCCAATGTAAAATTAATTATTAAGCGATTTATTGCGCAATTAACTGAATTATTGCGTCACCGGACCCGGGAGCCGGCGCCGACATGTGGGCCCCACTGGTCGGTGACACAGGAGAGGGCAGCGCACGATGGACCGGGTCCACCGCGGCCCCAGTGGGAGGTGGCCACGCGGCAACCACGGCGGGCCGAGGAGCCGACGCGGCGCCCAGGTGGCGCCGACGTGGCGGGGAAGCGGGCGCCAACGGGGGCGCCACGCGGCCGGTCCGGATTTGCCCAGAGGCAGATCGGACGGCCCCGGACGAAAGGGGGCTCGCCCTCGTCGGCGCAACTGCGCCGCGGCGGAGCGAGCGGCCCGTGGGTCACCGCCGGCGACCATCCGGCTCCGGAGGATGGTGGCGAGCCGCGGGATGGAACGAGAGGGACAAAAGGGTGCTCACCAAGGGGTTGCAATGGCCGGAAGGCGGTGAATGGCGGCGAACAGAAGCTACAGGCGGCGGTGGAGGTACGGGACGACAGTGAGGTCAGCGTTCCGGCGAGGATCTCTGGCGACGGAGACGCAAACGAGGTTGAGAGGGTCCTGGAGAAGATGTCGGAAGGAATTAGAACCGAGATAGCCGAGTAGATTGACGGGGAGACGCGGCCATAAGCTGGCGGAATGGCCTACCGAGGAGGACGACGGTAAAGATGGACCTCCGGTGGCGTAGAGGCTCAAGGAGGCGGCGGTCGGGCTTCGCACGAGTACGGTGGAGCTGGTGGTGGCGAGCACGTGGTCTGAAGGCAACTATAGTGGCGGCGGCAGGTGACTGGAGATGGCAGAGTGTGGCGGCGGCTCTGGATCACGCGGCACGGGGTGCTAGAGAGCTCGGGAAGCGTCGGCGTCTGAGGGGAAAGGAAGAGGAGAAAGCGGCGCATGGTCTTTAAGGGCTCGGGCGTGTGAGATCGTGGCCGAAACGACTCCAATACTCACAGGTTTGAGGGGGGCGGCCGCGGCGTCGGGTGCGCGATTCTCGCGCGAGAGGGGGTGACAGCGCCAGAGATCGTGGGGAAGTGGGCGAGGACCTGGTCCGCCATCATTTAAACCGAGTGCGGGCGCGCGAGGAGACGGGGCGAGGCGCTGATCCAACGGTAGAGGGGAGGCGGACGAAGAAGGACGAAGGAGCTGACAGGTGGGCCCGCCCTGTCAGTGGGGGGAGGGCGCGAGCGAGAGAGGTGGCCCGACGGGCGAGCCTCACGGTGCAGCGAGAGAGAGAGCACGATGAGCGACCAACAGGTAGGCCCAAGGGAGAGGCGCGGTGCGTACGGGCAGGCCGAGAACAGTGCTGGGCCGGCGGCCCAACGGGAGGGGAGAGAAAAGGAAAAGAAAAGGAGAAAGAAAAGAAAAGGAAAAATGTTTTCCAGTGCAAATTTAATTTCGATAATGGTTTTTCGATTTATTAAAAATACTTCCTGTGCTCTAAAAATTCCAATAAAAATCCTGTTAATATATTTTGGCAAGAGGAATATAGGAAAAATATTCCCAGCCACAATAATTTATTATTTTGCATTCTCTCATTTAATTAATTTATTTGACCAATTTAAATTATTTTCTTAGGATATTTTCTCATGTATTATTTTTGTGTGGCTAATTTTAGGGTGTGACACATAGCAGGGAGATCAAGAGACAGAGAAACAAAATTAGGCCAGGAAAATTCAGTTATATGGCCAGGGAGATCAAGAGACAATTACATGGCCAGGTAGATCAGGGAAGTTACATGGTGGAAACAAAATTAGGCCAGGAAAGTTCAGTTACATGGCCAGGGAGATCAAGAGACAATTAAATGGCCAGGTAGATCAGGGAAGTTCAGTTACATGGTGGAGGGAAGTACACGTAAGCCAGGGAGATCAAGAGGCAGTTACATGGCCAGGTAGATCAAGAGACGGAAGTTCAGTTCATGGAGATAAAGGTACTGTCATATCATTTCTGGTAATGGAAATGTGAGAGGCTGATCCTTCTTTGTCAAAAAAAAAAAATGGTACAGCATATTTTGCAGGATTGGTATAGACCACGAGCGAAATTAGTTCGGCCAACCACTGGGCTGAAAGGCGCCTACGTGATTATGGGCCTCGTGTCTGCGCAAAATCATGATGGGCCACGCTGAATTTTTGTTCATGTGTTAGGCCGCAGTACGCACTGACTGATCCGTGATAAAAATGGGCCACGCACGATTAGCAGGCCGATCTGCCTGGAGGAATTCATCGACGGCCTAACTCATTGCATGCTCACCGGCGTTCATCTCCTATTCTCCTCTGACGCACGGCATCAAGAAATCAGGCGAATCAACCTTTAACCCCACATTAACAGTTACTCCCTGCATTCATTTTCCTGTGTTCTTCAGACTATAATAAGATATTGCTCCTAGTTTTCTTAGATTAAGATTTAACAGATCCTTTTTGCCTTCTCGATCGTCTCAAACGACGACGACAATACGCAAACCATTGATGTCGCAGAATTTATTTTTAGCTGCATACCTTGATCAATTCTTGACATGGTTCACATCTAACAACTGTGAATCTACAGATCTCTTGCACGACCGATAGTGGAAAAAGCAATCGGACAGTTCGAATGTTATCATTAAAAAAAGGGCATCGAGCATTTACAGATGAAAACATAATTTTTTGCTGTCTAATTTAGACCAGAGGGAGACGTTTCAGCTGTGCACATCAATGTACCAAACAATTAGTTAGTTTTTGTTCATTTTCCACCACAATCAATTACATTTGAGAGCACATTAATTTGCTAGTTTTTTTAGATAAAGGAATTAGTAATTTGCTATCAGTTCAGAGATGCTCATACTTGCACATTTCCCTTGTTTTTGGCCGGCGAAAGCTGCAGGTGAGCAAAAGTAAGGATAGCGCGGATGGTGCTGTTCAAAAAGCTAAACATATGCGATCATTTTCAACAATTATTATCATCCCAAGCAAACTGGGACCATTTATTTTCCATATAAATAACAAAACGAAATCTAATTAATATACTACTTTGACAGTTGACAGTGTCTAGTAGCTAGGCCAGTTGTCTCGCGAGTCGCAACGGCTAGCTAGAGCGCATGCAGAACAAGCTGAGTTGGCCCGCAATCTTTTGAAACTTGCAGACTGTATTATCTAATTGCAGTTGCTTCCTCAGAATGTGCCATTATGCTTGCTCTGAAAGCTTCTACAACTCATTAATCCTCTCGTTGAGTCTGATGAGCAGCTTAATTTGTCTCTGGTTTGCTGTGCATTTAAATGAAGAAGGCCAGGTCAATAGCAAGCAGGAAGCAGCCAGCCTCTCTGTGTATGGCTTAGGAAATAACCAATATTGACGGTTAGAAGGTTTTTCTTTTTCTTTTTTTTTCATTTCTAGGATATCGATATGTGATCCTACCATGATGTATGCTAATATTTTGTCTTAAAAATCACTTTCTATATTTTTTTCACAAACGAACGTCAAGATGTACACTTTCCCACTAAACTTACGTGTGTCTATATTTATGGGAACATATCCTATGTACACAAATTTTCTGTGCACAACAACTAAGGAATATAATTATTTTCAATAGTATTACACTTATGTATAAAGTATCATCTTTAAATTCATTATATTTTAGCCGTAACAAAAAAGTCTAATAGTTTTAAGAGTATAAATCTATTAGAATTTTATCTTTTTTGTTGTTCTCTATGTATAATGAATGTTAAGATAAGACTTTATATATAGGTGTAAGACTATTGGAAGTACATGTATAAATTTTTCTAGAATTTTCGGTGATATTTATTAGTTGATGTGCATGGTGTGTACACGAAAAAGCTTGTGTGCATAAGATATGTTCCCCATATTTATATGACCACATATGTATATAGAGGGAATTTATACCTATATTAGTTGGGCAATTCTTAAAAGCTCCTACTTTAACCAGAAAGATCTAGCCGTTAACTAAAGGGATCATATTATTGTTGATAGTAGATCTGCATTTAACATCGTGGGCCACCTTAAAAACTCATCTATTTTATACGTTGTGGAAATTGAGACTCCAAATCAAATACAACGTGATACGGAGTGCTTGACCTTCTCGACGTAGAATCTAGATACACTGTGTAATCAACAAAGAGAATGAGCAACGTGCTACCCTTGCAGCACACCTTTCATCACGAATTCGCAAAACCACACGCAAGAGATGATCCACTCGACCACGTAAAAGTGGATCTATTGCTTTCTCAATTCTCTGAAAGAAAAGGCAAGAACAATCGACAGCCGAAACTCCCAATTCCCCTCTCTAGTTTGGCGGCGGCGGCACAAACCCTAGAAGAAGAACAAGAGCAATATTGCTGCGAAAATATGTGTATATTAAAGGTGGTCTAACTTTTTTGGTCGAGTATATGGCCTTATATACAAAAACCTAACACTAGGAGATATACTAGGACTCAATCTAGAAACAGCAGATTACAAGCATCGAATTGTTTTGGCCATTGTGACATGATCACGCCGAATCTTAAGGCCCATGAGTATAATCTGGATTGGGCTCGAAGTAAGCTTTCCAACAAGTGCTCATTCACCCGAAACGGACTCCGTATGCCAAATCTACATCTGTTTTAATGCGGGCCTCTCTTGACTGCTCAAACCGAATCCGAATTGGACTTTTTCCACCTTATACTTAGTTCTCTTATGTGGAAAGGTTTGAATCCGTGTAGAGCTAGCAAAAGAAGTCCTCCATCTGTAGAACATCTTGGAATAGAAGCCCATCATCTCAACAAAGCATATGGGCCACGGCCATTGCATCTTCATTAACTCGCGTGCATAATCGGGTCGGGTTTGCCTGTACAGCAGGTATTCAAATATGCACCACTTGGTATAGAAAACTCCAAATCACATACCGTTTGGTTCGTTGAAAATTAGACTTGATGAGCATTCATGGAAAAATATGTTCTCACGTGGGACCATTCTGAGTTGAGCGCCATCAAACATAACATTGGTTTAGTAATCTCCTCCTCTTGTTCCTTGATCTCCAATGATGCAATTCCCTCAAACCTGATTACAAGCAGAGTACAACTATTAGGTAGTAAACTATTCTCACTAATATCATCATTAGAAGTACATAGAAACAGATTCACCTTATTATTAATTTCCCGTGCACGTGCTCGTGTGATAGGGCCTTTGTATGCATTGGAGATAGGTGGATCTAGAGCAGCAGTAGTAGAAGAATGAGAGGAGCTATATAGATCCTCATCATCCTCCCCCTCTTGGAAAGGATTCGTCCGTGAATCTATGTCTGCCATGCCAATGAATGGTGACAAATCAGAAACATTGAACGTGTCACTCACAGCATAATCATTCGGAAGATATATCTTATAAGCATTGTCATTTATCTTCTCCAAAATTCTGAATGGGCCATCACCATGTGGCATAAGCTTGGACTTCCGCTTCTCCGAAAAACGATCCTTGCAAAGATGCATCCAAACTAAGTCACCTGGTTCAAATAGCATCTTCTTTCTGCTTCTGTTTGCCCTTGCAGCATAGGATTTAACTTTCTTTTCAATTGTTTCCTTTGTCTTCTCATGCATTTTCTTCACAAAATCTGCACGCTTCGATGCTTCTATGTTGGAACGTTCTTGAAGTGGCAGGGGCAGCAAATCAAGTGGCGTGAGTGGATTAAATTCATATATGACCTCAAATGGACTGAGTTGAGCAGTAGAATGTACCACCCTGTTGTACGCAAACTCCACATGTGGCAAACAATCTTTCCACTCTTTCATGTTCTTCTTTATTTTCGTTCGCAGCAGCATAGAAAGTGTTCAATTCACCACCTCCGTTTGACCATCAGTTTGTGGATGACAAGTTGTTGAAAACAACAACTTAGTCCCAAGCTTAGCCCACAAAGTCTTCCAAAAATAGCTCATGAACTTGACATCTCGATCTGAAATGATAGTGCGAGGTACTTCATGCAAACGTACCACCTCCCGGAAAAACAAGTCAGCTACATGCGACACGTCGTTGCTTTTGTGACAGGGAATAAAGTGTGCCATTTTGAAAAATCTATCAACAACAACAAATACTGAATCCCTCCCCCTCTTAGTCCTAGGCAATCCTAACACAAAGTCCATGCTAATATCCTCCCAAGGTGCATTAGGAACAGGTAATGGAGTGTACAATCCGTGAGGGTTCAGTTTTGATTTTGCTTTATGGCAAGTGACACACCTTTGCACATACCTCTCAACATCACGTCTCAATTTAGGCCAATAGAAATTCTCTGATAGCAGCATATAGGTCTTTTCTCTCCTAAAATGTCCCATCAAACCTCCTGCATGTTATTCCTGCAACAATAGCAAATGCACGGACGACTCTGGAACACATAGCTTGTTAGCACGAAATAAAAACCTATCATGCACATGATACTTCTCCTAGCCTTTCCTATCTAAACACTTAAAATATGGTGGTGAAAATTCATAATCAATTGTATACAATTCTTTCAAACTCTCTAACCCTAGAACTTTCACATCTAGTTGAGTTAAAAGAGCACTCTTCCGAGATAAAGCATCAGCAACCACATTCTCTTTTCCCTTCATATAGCGCACAACATATGGAAAAGATTCAATGAATTCAACCCACTTAGCGTGTCTACGGTTCAGATTAACTTGGCCCCTTAAATATTTCAAAGCATCATGATCAGAATGAATAACAAATTCTTTGGACCAAAAATAATGTTGCCATGTTTCCAAAACATGCACAAGAACATAGAGTTCTTTATCATAAACAGGATAGTTTAATTGTGCACTACCAAGCTTCTCACTAAAATAAGCAACAGGCTTACCTTCCTGCATCAAAACACCACCAATACCAATTCTACTAGCATCACATTCAATCTTAAAAATTTTAGTGAAATCAGATAAAACAAACAAAGGTGCTTCGGTTAGCCTCTTTTTCAGCTCACAAAAGGAATCCTCTTGCATTTTACCCCAAACAAAAGACACACCCTTTTTAGTTAACTCATTTAATGGGGCTGCAACAGTGCTAAAATCTTCCACAAAGCGTCTATAGAAACCAGCAAAGCTATGAAAACTGCGCACTTGACTAACATTCACAGGTGTAGGCTAATTTTTAATTGATTCAACCTTGGATTTATTAACTTCTACACCCTGTCCAGAAACAACATATGCTAGAAACACCACATTTTCTTTGCAAAAAATGCACTTTTCAAAATTAGCGAACAAGCGCTCAGACTTAAGCACTTCTAGCACTTGCTAAATATGACCAAGGTGTTCCTCCATGTTTTTGCTATAGATCAAAATGTTATCAAAGTAGACCATCAAAAATTTTCCAATAAAAGCCCTTAGAATATGATTCATTAATCGCATGAAAGTACTAGGTGCATTAGTTAGACCAAATGGCATGACTAACCACTCATGCAATCCAAATTTTGTTTTAAAGACAGTTTTCCACTCATCTCCATCTTTCATCCGAATCTGATGGTAACCACTACGCAAATCAATTTTAGAGAAAATAACAGCACAACTAAGTTCATCTAGCATATCATCAAGTCTAGGAATAGGATGACAATACCTAACAGTGATGTTATTAATTGCTCTACAATCAACACACATGTGTCATGTACCATCTTTCTTTAGAATAAGAATAACATGGACAACACAAGGATTAAGGCTTTCACGTACATACCCCTTGCTGAGAAGTTCTTGTACTTGTCGCTGAATTTCTTTCGTTTCTTCTGGATTGGTGCGGTAAGGTGGGTGATTGGGAAGGGATGCTCCTGGAATCAAGTCAATCTGATGTTCAATCCCACGAATTGGTGGCAAACCAGTAGGTACTTCTTTTAGAAACACATCATCATACTCTTGCAAAACATAAGAGACAACACTAGGAAGAGATGTTAAGTCGTCAGTAGAAAGCAATGTATCTTTGTACAACAATACAAAGTGCAATAAAGTAGGATCATATCTCATTTCTCTCATCTCTGATTTTGTGGCTAACATCACTAACTTATCTCTCTCACTTTTCTTTTTACCACTTTGTTTTGGTTTGTGGCTCTCACTCACCGATTTGTGGATAACACTCTTTTGCTCTCTATTTTTATCACACTCAACTACAACCTCCTGCTTTTGGAAATTCTCATTTATGATTTGTGAATGAGTCATAGGTAGCAACAGTAAATCATTTTCTTTCCACCTCAACTTATATTGATTTGTACGGCCATCATGTTGCGCCGAACAATCATACTGCCACGGCCTACCTAGCAGCAAGTGACGACTGTCATTGGCACCACATCACACTCAACAGTGTCACAATAATTCCCAATCTAAAAGGTAACTTTCACCATGAATTGAATCTTCACTTCTCCACAATCACTAAACCATTACACATGATAGGGATGGGGATGACACACAACGTCAAACCAAGCTTATTGCACATCTACTTACTAGCTAGGTTATGACAACTACCACCATCAATGATGACTTTGCATATCTTGCCATCAACTTTTACCTTGATTTGAAATAAATTGTAACGCTGTTCATCATCAACCTTGGGCTGAATAGTCAACACCTTTGGCATCACAATGAGGGAATGTCCCTCTTCAAAATCACAATAAACAGTACCATGTGGCTCCTCATCTTCTTCTTGGGCATCATCAAAACATGCCAAATCAGCAGCTTGCTCATTCTCATCTTCACTTGCTGATTCGTATTCACCATCCTCCAAAATCAGCATAGTCTTGTTGTTCGGGCAATCCTTTTGCATGTGACCTCGTCCAAGGCATTTGAAACATTGAATATTGCTACTCTTCGCCATAGAACCTACCGAATATGTGCTGCTTCTTGTAGGGACAACGGGCTTCTTGCTTGCACTTGGTGTAGTACCTTGTTTCTTACTTACTGAATTGTGAGAACTAGTGTTGTGGAGGTGAAGTTCTTACTCAAATTAAACTTTGGGGCTGGCCTATCTCCACTGGACGAAGAGCGAGCAGCAAATGAAGTGGTGCGCGTCACCTTTGCATTTTCTTGCACTTGTCCTTCTACCTTTGTAGCTTGATGCACCAATTGCACAACATTCTTGTATGTCTAAAAATTAACTATGCGCTTGATGGGATAATTCAATCCAGCAAGGAAACATGCCATTGTTTGCTCTTCATCTTCTTGCACCTTAGCTCGAATCATTGCTTTCTCTATCTCTTTGTAGTACTCCTCCATGGAGCTTATTCCTTGCTTCATATGCTGCGATTTCTCAAAAATGTCACGTTTGTAGTGACTAGGAACAAACCGTGCACGCATCTTATGCTTCATTTCTACCCACATAGCAATAGTAGGTTCATTGTGTTCCTCCCTTTGGTTCAGCACTTGCTCCCACCAAATCAGCGCATACTCATCAAATTCTAGTAATGCCATTTGTAGATTTGTTTTTTCCGTGTAGTTGTGCATACGAAAAATCTTATCAACTTTCAATTCCTAAGTGAAATACTCCTCGGGGTCATTGGTACCACAAAGTTTGGGTATAGTAATCTTGAGCTTTCCAAATTTGTCCTCACGCTCGCCATTGTTGGCATTGCGCCGTTGGTATCCATCATTGCGATGCAACACAAAGTCTGGATCATCATCAAGACCATGGTGTTGCATAGCCACGGCCAGCACGACCACGACCTCTTCCATTGTCTCCATCACTACATCCAGGCCCTTGAGGATGCATGGCATGTGCGGCAACATTGTTGCGCCTTTGTTGTGCTTCACGTTGCTCACGAGCAGCAGCCTCAGCATCTGTCTCATAATGCTCAGGGCCATGAACACTGCCATCCTCAACTTGAGGCCTCAAAACATGTTCTAGATCATTAACATGTTTTATCTCAATTGCTTCATATTGTTGTTCACTTGCACCTCAAAATCTTGGACAGTCTTTTTGAAATTTTTAGATAGTTCATCTGTTCTTCCCTCTAGTGCATCCATCCGGGAATTTATCTCCCTTTGCAAGATATCTCTCAATGCATTGTATTGGAGACGAGTGATTGGTGCATTGTCATTGTCCTTATTTTCCTCTTCTCCTGCCATGGTTAGTTAGAGAAAAAAAATGTGCCTATCTACAATAGCAAATAAGCAAGATTATGGTGAAAACTCTTAACTACCCCCCTCTTACCAATCGATGTTCTTACCTTTCCTTATTGAGATGAGGGGCTGATCACTCTGCTGGCTGTAGAGAACTCAAATGTGATGGTTTAGCGAATTCACAGTTCAGGAGCAAATGCACAAGTAGTAAATATGTGGAGCTTGGAGGGCTTTGTGTATGTCCTAGCAATTCTAAATTCCAGCTATTGTTTTATTAAGTAATAATCCAAGCTAGAACAATATGCCTAGTTATTGATAATAAGATATAAGTGAAGTATATAGCAACTCACACACAACGATAATGGGACTTATGCAACCAAGGAATGAGCTATCACAATATGAATTTTAAAACCAAAGCTCGTGTTGCAAAAGTACAAGGAGAAACGCTAGCTGATTGCTCAAATTCAGAATTGGGCTACAAGAGTTGTGCAAGCCAAGCAACTTCAAAAAAAAGTAGCAAATATAACCAATCAATATGGTTATTGTAGCACTTTTCATTCTTTCTTCTTCTTTTTTTTTCAACCTTTTTCTTCTGAACTTTTTTCTTCTCTTTTTTTTCTACTACAATCAGCACACCAGATTGAACTACGATAATAAGATATGATTGTTCAATATAACTCACAAACATGCAAAGCCCAAGAGCGGCTTCCTACAACTAGTCTCAATGGGATCAAAGTATTCACAAAGGAAAAAATGGTTCACTATTTTGTTTTTGATGTATGGACTCAACACACAAAACTGAAACTGACGAGATAAGAAAACTAAAATGAGATACTGACTTTCTCGACTCAAAAACAAATAGCTAGAGGCCAAATTTCAACTTTTGCATTAGATAGTGATATGTAGAGGACCCTGTGCTCTTTCCAATAAGTATCTAAACTCTGAAAACCGACTGTATATATAACAATTACGACACTTTTACTGAAAGGCACATGCACTGAAAATTCAGAACGTGAAAGAAATTATGCACACAGCTAGGGTTTTGGTTTTAGCACAGAAAACTCACCACAAAAGAAAGCCCTAGCATGTGAACAAGATAAATGTATGTAGGCTCAAAGGGAACACGAAGGAAAACTAGGATCAGCAACTAAAACACAAGTCAAATGGACTAGAACTTAATAAAATGCACTAGAAGCAAAATATAAACTACGGGTTATATTTTTTTTAGTGTTTTTGTGTATATGACAGAAATAAAATATGTAGCTAAGATTAAAGATCCTACCGAGACAACCGTACTCTGATACCAAGATGATACAGGGTGCCCGACCTTCTCGACGTAGAATCTGGATATACCGTGTAATCAACGAAGAGGATGAACAACATGCTACCCTTGCAGCACACCTTTCACCACGAATTCGCAAAACCACACGCAAGAGATGATCCACTCGACCACGCAAAAGTGGATCTATTGCTCCCTCAATTCTCTGAAAGGAATAGCAAGAACAATTGACGGCCGAAACTCCCAATTCCCCTCTCTAGTTTGGTGGCGGCAGCACAAACCCTGGGAGAAGAACAAGAGCATATTGCTAAAAAAATATGTGTATATTAAAGGTGGTCTAACTTTTTTGGTCGAGTATATGGCCTTATATACAAAAACCTAACACTAGGAGATATACTAGGACTCAATCTAGAAACAACAGATTACAAGCGTCGAATTGTTTTGGCCATTGTGACATTATCACACCGAATCTTAAGGCCCATGAGTATAATCTGGATTGGGCTCGAAGTAAGCTTTCCAACAAGTGCTCATTCACCCAAAACGGACTCCGTATGCCAAATCTACGTTTGTTTTAGTGTAGGCCTCTCCTGACTACTCAAACCGAATCCAAATTGGGCTTTTTTCACCTTATCCTTAGTTCTCTTGTGTGGAAAGGTTTGAATCCGTGTAGGGCTTGCAAAAGAATTCCTTCTCCACCTATAGAACATCTTGGAATAGGAGCCCATCATCTCAACAAAGCATATGGGCTACGGCCATTGTATCTTCATTAACTCGCGTGCATAACTGAGTCTGCCTGTGCAGCAGGTATTCAAACATGCACAACTTGGTGTAGAAAACTCCAAATCACATGCCGTTTGATTCGTTGGAAAGTAGACTTGATGAGTATTTATGAAAAAAATATGTTCTCATGTGGGACCATTCTGAGTTGAGCACCATCAAACATAACATTGGTCCAGCAATCTCCTCCTCTTGTTCCTTGATCTCCAATGATGCAATTCCCTCAAACCTGATCACAAGCAAAGTACAACTATTAGGTAATAAACTATTCTCACTAATATTATCATTAGAAGTACTTAGAAACAGATTCACATTGTTATTAATTTCCCGTGCACGTGCTCATGTGATAGGGCCTTTGTACGCATTGGAGATAGGTGGATGTAGAGCAGCAGTAGTAGAAGAATGAGACGAGCAATGTAGATCCTCATCACAACGGTTTTTGTTGATTCCAAATTTCAGACTTAGAAAATATGGAAAAGCTACAACCAAGACTTCAAACCAAGGGCAACTCAATATTTATTAATTAGAAATTTCAAAATTATTAAATAATGAAAAATCTCTTTCAAAATATTTTAAAATATAAAAAATAGCCGGGTTGATGACTAGCATATGCCCTTAAGCCACCTTGGTTTTATATCATGAAATGTCGACACTAAATTGCCAAAAAGCTTCTATCGATATACATACTTTAATTTGTTGGTACATTGTCATATCATTATTAGAGTAGTACATGAATTGTCCATCATCGCTGATCAACTTATGAGTTGCATAGTGACTTTTTTATTAGTGTTATAACGGGATCGGTGTTATTGTAGAACCATATGCTATTTTGTGCTTGTGTGATGGAAAATTAGCAAAGAAAATATAAGGTGCGTGTCTTGACTAACGTGGGTCAGGTTATGAGATCTGTGCCCGTATATGGTTTGTTTTGTCTATTTGTGTGTAAGTACTTGGGGTCAATTTTGGTCAGTGGCGGATCGGGACTAGACTCGGGAGGAGTTGAGGTTCAGAACGATCGAGATGCCGGATGACAAAGTTGGATTTAAGATGGCACACAATGGATGGACCATGTCAAAGAGGAAGATAGGCCAGAGAGCCGAGGGACACTTGGCTGCTTTTGGTTGGACCGAACAGTGAGCGATGATGTGGTACAATCTAAGGCATTGAAAGGAGATCCAATGGCTGCTGTTAGGCTGAGTAAGGGTTAAGTTAGGAGGGCATTTTGAACCTTTTTTATGGGGTAACCAGCCCTAGTTTTTGGCTATAAATAGAGAGACAAGCCTAGAATTTAGACTTGCACCTTCCCATGAGCTTAGTCTCTCTTTTATAATTAGGATTAGGAGAGAGAGGGCCTTTTGTGAGAGGCTTTTGTGAGAACATTTAAGAGGTCTTATTTTGTAAACAATATTTCTAATCAATGAAATTGTTGTTTACTTTTGGATCTTTGGTGCAATTTAATTCCTGCAATTTAAATTCATGCGATTTAATATTCCGCAATTTAAATACCCGCAATTGACATTCCCACAATTTAAATTCATGCACGGGTATTGATTCACCTCCTTCTAAAATTCTGTGCAGTGTGTTTCTTCTTCTAATCTTTGCTTTATTTGGATCTTATGGCTTACAATGAGTTGGAAGACGATCATCTGTATGCCTAGTGCAAATCTTTTGTAATCAAAGTGCTAAAAATGAGCAAGTCTTTTTATTGATTCTTCCGTCCAAAATCTTTTTGGTTTTAGCTCTCTCATAGCTAAATCCAACTAATCGGTGGACGAGTCTTTTGAGTCTAATTGTTCTAATAGCTTGATTAAAAAAAGCCTAATGGTTTAGTTGAGTATTTGTGGAAATTTTTATTAAGCTATATTCACCCTCTCTCTATAGCTAATATTGATTCTTCAGTTATATAACTTAATTAATCGTTGGGTTTCAATTGGTTGGTTATACAATTCAATACCTATGATATCTTTGTTGACACATAGTACTCTGATACTACTGTCAAGATGTATATTGACCTTTTTGATCATTCTTATAACAGTAGCTAGGGGCGGAGCCATCCTACTCGTGCTAAAATCCTGCTCTCGCCGCCGTAGCATATAATTACAAGATGTACTTCAGGTGATCGTCTAAAGTCACATTCTTTTTAATTATTCATTAGATTATTAAAACAGATTATTTGCGCTATATTTAAAAAATATTTTTCTCAAAAAACTTTTTTATACTGCTTTGGTTAAATCACCTCTATGTTTTGAAAGCTACCGAATAAAGATTGAATTATTTCCAAACTAAACTATATATTAGTAGTGTTGGAGCAATGTACAAATTGACCAATGCAATCGACGAGTACCAAAACTAAAAGCTTGATCGTCCTGGCAATGCTGTAAAGTTAGGTGCAGCTGGGGACGATGGATGCATGCATGTGCCCTACCACCTTTTTCCAACGAACTGCAGCTGCTTCAACAACTCGAGAAAGCTGCAGTAAGAAAGAAAAACAATGGCCGTTGCCCATATCAGGGCACCGGTTTGTGCTCCCTCGATCAATCAAACGTACTGCTATTAATTTGTTTATTTTTATTCAGGAGAGATGTGACAGATACGTCCAATATGTTGGGGTCTCAATTGCGTCGTTCGCACTCGACCAAACACGCACTTTATCACAGGAGGCATGCATCTATATATGTAAGAGTATATCTGTATATATGTGCATTTTTATATAGAGAGAGTATATGCTTGTCCAGCTGATTAGTGAATTAAGTTAAAAGCTTGTTTCGAGGCCTTGGTATGCATAACGATGATTTTTAACCAATAAATTATAATTTTCAGTCTCTGCATCAACTAAAAAGACATACAGATATATTTGTAGCTACCAGAATTTGAATATTGATGGATGAAATTATGAATTCATGACTCTACCACACCAATGATACCAATGATGCTTCCCCTGCATAATCAATGATTGAGTTTGCATTGTATTTAATGGAGGATCTATTTTTGATCGGCGCATGTCCAATAGTTAATTTGTTTCTTGTATAAAGTTGCTCTGTGTTATACATATATAAGTTTTTACTGTAGTCTCTACTAACTGTATTCTATTATTAGTAATATTATCAGTATAAACGATCTTAAACATTGATTTTTATGTATTCTATTTCTAGTAGAAACAATTATACTCTTAATTGTACTATTAGATTTAAGGTGGTAATATAACTGGATATGGTTCGTTGGATAAGGAAAAAAAATAAAGGTCTTGTATTACACCACCGTAAAATAGCACCAGTTTTTTTATAGAGATATTATGATTTTGTCTAATATTCTCCATCTGTTTAACAATATATAATTGTTCATAAACAGTTGGATCGTGCGGACGTATATATAGATCATATGTATTGCTAAAGTGTGAAAATTCAACTTTTAACTAACTACTTTATTTGGTCTTTGGTTCCTCGATCGAGGTGAAAATGGACGGACACGGTTGAAACGGATGGAGTAGCATGCACGATACTAGTATATATATGCTTGCTACCTACTCCTAGCTAGACGCGTGTTGGATGATGCATGTGGATATATCGTCTCGAAGAACATCCGAATCCATATGCAAATCAATCAATACCAGTAGCTTCTAGCAACTCATTTGCATGGTCCGGGATTCCACGGAGAAATGTATACTGACCTCTCCGTGTTGCTAGCTAGCTTAGCTCTCGTTCGTGCCATGATGAATCTCCATGTTTTGCCCACTCCATTGATGGACCACTTAGTTCTCCTTTTGTAAACCTGAGAATGCTTGCGTACTATGTGTCAATGTGTACGTACGTACGTACATCTGTTTTAAATGCAGATCGTTTTACCTTTGTCAATTTTGTGAGATGCAAGTCATTTTACAACTCTTGGGCGTTTTTTCCTATATATCTCTTGTTCTTACAATTGCTAACTACGTGCTACCCTCTTAAATTGGAAGACTCATCTTTGTTTTTAGAAACACGGTACAAAAGCACACGCCCTTTATCCCTAAGAGCATCTTGAAAGACTGGCTGGGTATATTTGTTGGTTGATTGTTTCGGTTCGTTGCCGAGACAAATAAAGGGATAAGAGAACTAATCACTCGGTTTTTCTCTTCCACAAAAAAAAACAAAAAATTAGAGATAAAAGGGTTTTGTTTGGTCGGTAACAAATCCGATAAGATTTGGTTTTAGCCCCCGAGCCCCACCAGTGCCTATATAAGAGAGGGACGAGAGGAGGAATCCGTTCCGTGTGTTTTCTCTCTCAAAGACCCAAACCCTAAGAATCCGATCTTTATGCGCATTGATAGGGGTTCGTAGTGCAAAACCCTAAGCCGAGATTTCAAGCAAAAGAGAGAAGAAGCAGAGAAGCAAAGAGAAGAAGGGAAAAGAGAAGATGGCATCGAACTCCACCGGTCAGTAAATTTTCACATTAGTGTGATCATATTAGGCAAAGCAATTCAGTGAATTCAGTATATTAGTGTTTGTAAGATTCAATATTGTGGTATTAGAGCAGAGTTTATGCCTATATGTTCTATCATCTCGGTATTTTGATGCCGATCGATTTTGGAAGAAAGCTTTAAGGCTCAGTGAGGGAAATTGGATAAATCAGACTGAAACTCCAAATTTTTCCCAGTTCGGGAACCCTAAATTGAAGCAATTAGCTTCGGCTTGAGTTCAAACATCAGAGAAATAGGGGATAAAATAGATTGAAACTCCCCAAGACACTCCCAAAACTAGAACCCCAACTCAGAAACTCTAACCGAAAGCAATGATTTGTTTCAGCCCCAAAATTAATTAGAAACCCTAGCTGTGGCTAGAAGTGAATCAAGAGGAAGAAGTAGGGGATAAAACAGACTGAAATTCCTAACTTCTATCAAATCAGAAACCCTAAGATGAAAATCCCCAAATTTGATTCAAACAAAGTGCAAAGCACGGCACGATTTCAAGATCAGGAAGAATTACTTACCCGATGGAGATTGCCATTCTCAGGACCCCGCGTGGGATCGATCCGCGTGGGAGCACCGTTGTCAGCCCTCCTGCTGTCTCGATCTACACAAAGGGTGCCTGGGGTTGCCCTCGGCCACGTCGGAATTGTCCTCAGCTCAGCCTCCGTCTTCCTCCTCGCTGGGCTCAGCTCCGGCCCGTGCGTCGCCATGACATCAGACCAGAATCGCGCGGCATCGATGCGCGCGAGTGCCGGGCCATCCGCCGTCGTGACCCGTGTGCATATGCTGCTGCTCGCTGCTTCGCTGGTCGGCGCCACCGCCGCTTGGCCGGTCGGCGCCGCAGCCGTCGTCGCTTCACCACTCCACCACCGCTCTTCCTTCTCGCTCAGAGGAGAAAGGGAATCGGTGCATTAGGGTTAGGGTTCACTCTCCCGGTCGTCAATTTAATCGATCCGGAGTTAATCTTGGCCGTCCAGACGAGATCCTACGAACACCACTTTAGATGATTCAGGGATAATCTCGGCCATTGATCAAATCGAATGGCTCGAACAAACGGGCTTGTGGGAACTTAGTGGGCCGCCACTGTTGATGGGCAGTGTGCGTCAGATCTCTATGCACACGCGTGCATACTGTCTAGGATGGCTCGGATAGTGGGTTAACTGGGCAAAAATCAGACTTAAGTGCTTTAGTAATTTTAAAATTAGTTTCAATTCTCAGAAAAATTAGATTAGTACCTTATTGGCTATTTAAAATTGCAGACAAATTATGATGGGCTTTATTTCTGCAAAATAAATTATTTCTAGATAAATGGAACCAACAAGAAGTTTATCTAGATTATTTCAGTGATGTGAATTTATTTTTGACCAACATTAACTATAATTTCATGTCAAAATTACTATGAAAATTAATTCTTTGATTATTATTTGCCCAACGGTGATATAATTAAGGAAAAATTCAGAAAAATTTAGGAAAATTCAGTGCAATACCGATGTCAATTATTTTACTTCTAAATCTTTTCTACCCAACGGTGACTTGATTTAGAAGCTCAATTATTAGAATGTAATTAATTATGCCAACGTAAATTAATTACATAGTATTGCTAATGGTTGTTTAAATTATTATTCAGCTATTGGGCAACTCAGGCCTGTTGAGCCACTTGATGGAACAAACTTCACTGAGTGGAAGAATGTGGTGCTTCTAAACTTAGGAATGCTGGACTATGATCTGGTAATCAGGGAGGAAGCTCCTGTAGCGTCCTCGGAAGACTCAGAGAATTATGAAGACCTCAAATGGGCTTACGAAGAAAAGAAGGACGCCTAGGACATATCAAATCGCATGTCGCTCATGTATGTCAAAAGCAACATCTCTCCATCAATCGTCGGGGGGATCAAAGAATCTCAGAATGTCAAGAAGTACTCAGACAACATCGAGGAAAACTTTAAGTTCTCATCTAAGACCTATGCTAGTACTCTGATCATGAAAATGGTCTCAAGTTAGTATGATGGCAAGAAAGGTGTCAGGAAGCACATTCTGGAGATGAACCACATGGCCTATCTATTGAAACAAATGGATATGTCCATATCAGATGGTTTTCTTATCCACATTATCATGAATTCTTTTAACGTGAACTTTGATTCGTTTAAGATCCACTTCAACACTCAAAAGGACAAGTGGACCATATAGGAGTTGATCCCCCACTCAGTTGAGGAAGAAGAGCGTCAGAAGGCTGAGAAACAAAAACACAAGGATCAGCTCAACTTGCTTAATTCTGCAAAAGGTAAGGGAAAGAGAAAGTTCTATTAGGGAGAAGGCTCAAACTCCAAGAAGGGCAAGCCAAACAACCCTTGACAGCATTAAGGAAGATATACTCCTCCCCTTAGATTTCTCAGACCCAGATCAGTGTTTACACGGTATTAAGGGGAAATTCGCTAAGACAATCAAGAAAGGAGCTACTAGGAGTTCAGGTCCTTTAGAAATCATTCACACTGATATTTGTGGACCATTCCCAGTGACATCAGTGGACGGTTTTGACTCGTTCATTACGTTCACAGATGACTTTTGCCGGTATGGTTATGTTTACCCCATAAGCGATCATTCTGAATCACTTGAGAAATTTAAGATATTTAAAGCTAAAGTGAAAAGTCAACATAATGCAAAAATTAAGGTTGTAAGATTGGATTGTGGTGTTGAATACTACGGGTAACATGTTCCATTTGGGCAAATACCTGGTCCATTTATCCAATATCTTCAGTAACATGGGATAGTAGCCCAATATTCCATGCCTGGAGAACCTCAGTAGAATGGAGTGGCAGAGTGGCGCAACCACACACTTATGGATATGGTGCAGAGCATGCTGAGTCACTCTACTCTGACAAATAAGTTGTGAATTGAAGCACTTAAAACAGCTGCCCATATAATTAACAAAGTTTCTAGCAAATCAGTGCCTAAGATAACTTATGAGTTATGGACCGGAAGAAAGCCAACTCTGAACTACTTACGTGTATGGGGCTGTTGTGCAGAAGCCAGAATTGTCAACCCATATTTGAAGAAATTAGATCCTAAGACTGTGAGCTGTCACTTCATCGGATATTCAGAAACATCTAAGGGATACCGATTTTATTATCCAGACCATGTCACTAAGTTTGTGGAAACAAGACGCGTTGTCTTCTTAGAAAATCAGGATTAGGGGAGCTCATAGGAAAGGGAAATTAATCTTGAGGAGATTTGGGCAAATGTTGCATTACTAGAAATCCAAGAGAATAATACTCCCATTATTTAGACTGTGCCTTAGAATGTAGCACCATTAGGTGGTAATTCTGGACCCATTGGAACTGCACTTGTTGTTGAGGAAATTGATAATGAATCTTAACAAACTTCAGTAGCACAGAATGAAGAAGTTCCTCAAAAGCTAGTGGTCAATGATGAAACTCAGCAATTAAGAAGATCACAGTGGGAGAGGAGATCTGCCATCCCTGATTATTGTGAGGTTTACATAAGTGAAGACACTGGGAAGATAGATGATCTTACCTCGTTTAAGAAGCTATGACTAGTAAGCACTCAACCAAGTGGCTTCAAGCCATGGAAGATGAGCTCAGATCTATGAACCATAATAGTATCTGGGATCTAGTAGAAGTTTCTAATAAAGTCAAAACAGTAGGCTGTAAATGGGTCTACAAAACTAACTAGACTCCAAAGGAAATGTCGAACGGTTTAAGGCAAGACTTGTAACAAAGGGTTTTTCACAAAGAGAAGGAATTGATTACAATGATACATTCTCTCCTGTCTCTAAGAAATACTCATTCAGAATTGTCATGGCTTTAGTTGCACATTATGACTTAGAGCTCTATCAGATGGATATAAAAACAACTTTCTTAATGGTGATTTAAATGAAAATGTTTATATGACACAACCAGAAGGTTTTGTTATGGAAGGAAATGAGCATTTAGCGTGCAAACTTAAGAAATTCATTTATGGACTTAAGCAAGCGTCAAAACAATGGAATTTAAAATTTGATGAAATCATCAAGAAGTTCAGGTTTAAGAAAAACGAGGTGGATAACTGTATTTATGTTAAGGTTAAGGGTGGACAATTTATAATACTGGTACTCTATGTGGATGGCATTTTATTAGCTAGCAGTGATAAGAATCTACTGCAAGAAACTAAGGAATTCTTGTCATCCAAATTCGATATGAAAGATCTCGGTGATGCATCTTATGTTTTAGGCATCGAAAAACACCGAGATAGGTCTAAAGGAGTACTGGGATTATCTCAAAATGCATACAACAGCAGAGTGCTAGAAAGATACAACATAAGCAAATGCTCTGTATCACCTGCTCCAATAATGAAGGACGATAATTTTGGATCATTCCAAAACCCGAAGAATCAGTTAGAATTAGATGTTATGAAAACGGTAATGTATGCTTCAGCTATCGGAAGTTTAATGTACGCTCAAGCCTGTACGCGACTAGACTTAGTATTTGTTACCAGGATGCTTGGCAGATATTTGTCCAATCCAGGATTAGGCCATTGGAAGGCAGTTAAGAAAGTCTTGTGTTATTAGTAAGGAACTAATGATTATATGCTCACATATAGAAGGTCTGAAAAGCTTGAAATTTTAGGCTATTTAGACGTAGATTTTGGAAGGTGTGTAGATAATAAGAAATCCACCTCAGGTTATATCTTCACCCTAGCAGGAGAAGCAATTTCATGAAAAAGCTCCAAACAGACATTAACTGCATCGTCAACAATGCAAGTAGAATTTGTAGCATGTTATCAAGCTACGGGGCAAACTGTATGACTCAGAAATTTTATCTAGGGATTAAAAGTGGTAGACAACATTGATAAAACACTTACAATATACTGTGACAATGAGGCCGTAGTTTTCTATACGAGTAACAACAAGTCAAGTAAAGTTGCCAAACACATTGACATTAAGTATCATGTTATGAAAGATAGAGTCCAGAATAACACTATTCAGATTAAGTATATCAGTATTAAGTTTATGCTCACGAATCCGCTTACCAAAGGCTTACGTCCCAATTTATTTAAGGATTATGTTGCTAGCATGGGAATAAGTAATTGCCTTGGCTAAGATCCTGGATGTAAGGGGACATAAGGTTCAATCAACATCCGCTAAGATTAGTTAGGAATTTATCTGGGTACCGCAATAAACTATAAGTCTTGTTGTCTTAATGAAGATTAATGTCATTTTGACAAATTGCTTTGGGGAGCTGTTTTATTTAGTGGACTTTTTAGTTAGTCTCAGATTAAGGGGAGAATGTTGGTTGATCGTTTCGGTTCGTTGCCAAGACAAATAAGGGGATAAGAGAACTAACCACCCGGTTTTCCTCTCCCACAAGAAAACAAAAAATTAGAGATAAAAGGGTTTTATTTGATCGGTAACAAATCCGATAAGATTTGGTTTTAGCCCCCAAGCCCCACCAGTGCCTATATAAGGGAGAGATGAGAGGAGGAATCCGTTCCGTGTGTTTTCTCTCCCAAAGACCCAAACCCTAAGAATCCGATCTTTAGGCGCACTAGTAAAGGTTCGTAGTGCAAAATCCTAAGCCGAGATTTCAAGCAAAAGAGAGAAGAAGCAGAGAAGCAAAGAGAAGAAGGGAAAAGAGGAGATGGCATCGAACTCCACCGGTCAGTAAATTTTCGTATTAGAGTGATCGTATTAGGCAAAGCAATTCAGTAAATTCAGTATATTAGTGTTTGTAAGATTTAATAATGTTTTAAGATTGACGAAATCATCATGGACAGCTCATTATCGATGGACATATCACCTACCACTAGAAAAATAATTAGCCATAAATACGAAAACCAATGATGAGTCCGAGATTTACCACTAAAAAATAATTAGCCATAAATATAAGAACCCATGCCAAGTTAGAGTTTGAACCTAAGTGGACAAGTTACACTTAGAAACCTAACCAATTGAGCTACGCTCTCAATTCACAGAAGACTTGTCTTTTTAATATAGTTTAAATAAAGAGCAACAAAATCATTTTACCTATATTTTTTTCATAGATTACAACGATTCAAATTAAAAATCACAGGAGCAGATCCAGCAACAAAGAAGCTACATATATATGCACACGGCCGGGTTCCAAGGTCCCATCATTGGAGCACTAGCTTGCGGGGGATCAAAGCGTTATGGTTCGTGTGTTCCTCTGGAGCAAATGAGTAGGACGAGAGAGGATCGGATAGTGATCGGACACTAGACAGTCGACACATCCATCATCCATGCATGTCCAGAATTCAATGCGCAAGCAGTATATTCATGGACACAAGAATAAAATCCTTAGAATTGTGATTCTGTTGTGCAACACAAGCACGCAGCAGCTAGCTACAGAAGCCTACAAGAGGTTGAAGGGAGAGGTGATAGCGGCGGGATGGAGTTTTTCTTGTTTTTGGCTGAACAAGCGTCCTAGTAGGAGGCCCTCGCGATGTGATGACCTATTAGTTCGGAGTAAAAGTTGTGTGCCTCTAATGATGAAACACAAATGACCAACCAGCGGTGAAGCCAGGATTTAGGAAGAAGAGGACGAAGGAATCCAACTTACCAAGTGGCGCCGATCTTAAAAAAAAATCATATACTATAGGCCCGTTTAGTTGGGTTTTAGTTTCTAACTCTAGCTCTAGCTAGAGCTACCACCTAAAGAATCTGAAGATGACCTAAAAAGTGTTTGGCTAGCTTGATCAGTATAGAGGAGGGAGGAGGATGGACCATGCTACCCTTATGTTTTCTCGTTGTTTACTTGAAATATGATTAATAATTGTTGATTATAAGGCATGAATATATGTTTGATATTTCTCACCAATATTTCAATGTTAATTGTACTTATAAATTTCAACACCAAAAATATGCAAGGTAAATAAAATTACAAAATTGATATAACTAACATTTAAGTTCAAGTTGATGCTTGACATATATATATATATATATATATATATATATATATATATATATATATATATATATATATATATATATATATATATATATATATGTGTGTGTGTGTGTGTGTGTGTGTGTGTGTGTGTGTGTGTGTGTGTGTGTGTGTGTGTGTTCAATAATAATAATTAGTAACATAGTCATCGAAAGATAAAGCAAAATATCGCAAAAGAACACACTACGACATATGTCCATCATCCTGCAATATGACCGGTTAGGTCATCACGAAATGCATCCATAGAGGCATCACTCGCACCCTCAGTTGATGTATCTGATGCATCTTGAGAAATGTCATATCTCCTAAATCTAGATAGAATGGCAGTAACCCATGTGACATACAGTTGCTTGACCATACTGTTGGCTATACTCAAGGTTTTTTCTAGCAGGTTCATCGATCAAAACAATCATCCATTCCCATAGATCTAAGGCAAGAATAGAAGGGAAGATGTATGGGAAATTTTAGGGTTTGGATTACCTTCAATTATCGGCCGTCACACGCCTAGTGTCACCGTCCGTGTATTGCCTTGCTCTGGCACAGTGCGTCGCTGTGCACCCACCGCCTGCGTGCAGCCTAGTGTGCCACTGCCAACCGAGGAGAAAGGCCGGGAAGGGGAAGCTGGTGTGCTGCCGTCGTCGACCGCCGGTGCATCGCCATGCTCCATCGCAGCGCATCGCAGTGCTTCACCGTGCGCCCGCCGCCTGCTTTCCGCCGTTGCGCCGCTACGAACAGAGGGGAAAGGCTGGGAAGGGGAAACCATCGCCGGTGCGCCACCGACAACGGCGGCTAGGTCAGATCTGTCTCCTCGTGCCCTCTTGTGCTGGGACTTCGCGAGGCCGATGTTGCGTGCGGCGCAAGGGGCCGAAGCGGTAGGGGCTGAGGCTTGAGGGGATGGAGGGGTATAATGCAATGGCATTTTGCGGGTAATTTCGCTGCAAATCTATGGGTAGTTCTGTAAAACGGTTAGAGTTGGAGTTGTGGAGCCACCCTCATGCCGCTCCACCCGCGCAGTACTATTTTTTTGGATCGATCTTGCCAGCTTCGCTCTGTTTTTTTGTGAATATGATTCGTTTAATAGAGCTCCAACTGAATCGGAGGTGGATCTAGAAGCTGGAGCTTTACCAAACGCCCCCTATAGATACACGCAGATTCTAATACTTTGATTACACATTAGTAACATTACAACCATAGTTCTTGTCTTCTATAATTCACACATTGGTTGGGATAAAAATTTTGATTTTTTTTGAAAATACATTGTTCATGTAATCTTTTTTAATCAATATACCTTTTTTCAAAAGATTTGCAAAAAACAAACCGTGTCACACTGAGAGGGTGCAATACCACGCCAATGTCGCACGGACGCCACGCGACAATGCGGTGTCACCCTAGTTATTAGGACCGGACCGGACCGACGGTCGGACCGAAAAAAACCGGAACCGGAGACTTCAACGGCTCGGTTCACTTAAAAGACCGCCCATGCAATCGAACCGCTAAAAACCGGCTAAACCGGCCGGTTTTTTACGAAACCGTTGAACCGGCGGTTTTATTGGAACTGGGCGGTTTTTGCTTGTGGACGTTATTACCCCTATTTTTTTTATGATCATACAAATAAGATATGGGCAAAATCGTAAATATTCAGTTTTTTTAGGGTTGCTGCAGCAGGATTCGATCCCCACTCCCCAGACCCCATTCATCGGCAGGCCGGCGGCGTCGGCGGCGGCAAGGCGCAGCGGCGCAAGCGCTCGGCGGCAGCGGCGGCGGCGGCAGCGCCGGGTGGTCGCCGGCACCCTGCCTCCTCTGCGCCGACGCAGGGGACGGCGACCTCGTCCTCCCGTTGCCAGCCTCCTTGGGCCTCCTCTGCTCCGGCGTCCTCGTCCTCGCCCTCCCCTTCTCCATCCCGCCGACGATCGCCTTCTGCTCCCCCTCCCGCTCGCCCCCGCACTTGGCCTTGGCCTTCTCCGCCGCGGCCGACGCCACCGACTCGGAAGCTTCCTCCTCCTCCTTCCGCTCCAGCCTCCTCTTCACCACCTCCTTCTCCGGCTCCGGCGGCCTGGGCCGCGATACCGACACGGCCGTCTCGGACAGCACCTCCTTCACCTCCTCCTCTACCACCACGGGCGGCGGCAGAGAGACCTCCTTCTCCGGCGGCGGCAAGGTTATTTTCTACATATGTTTGCCTTGTCTTACATAATTTGTTGTCTTGATGGAATATTATGTTTGACAATGTTATTTCCTATCCTTGTATGTGTTGTGCCATGATGGATATATATGGCTTACAGTTGTTCGGGAACAAAGAGCTACAATTTCAAACAAACATGGGGAAACTCTTGCTAGTTTATTGCATCAAGCATGTTCAAAGAATCTTGTGATCCTTTGTCATGGATTCCGAGCTACAAAGGCAAGTCTGTTGCATCCATCGGAATTTTTATTCTTAATTACTTTACGTATCGTATAGAGTTTATCTGCGTAAAAGACTGACGGTCTTACCTTGACTGTTCTTTTCCCAATATGTGTGGCCGTCTCAACAGATATTGCTTTGGAATTTCAAATGTCACAATAATTTTTAAGTGCAGTTGCTGTGATTATACAATTAAAATATTTTTGTGCTTATTTTTTTTCTATAAATCGACTATATATATATTGCTCCGGTTCAATATATTTCATGACCGGTTCAATTCATCCGGTCTAAAACTATCAAACCAGCGGTTCAACCAGTTCTTAACGGTTGGACCAGTGAACCAGCGAACCGATGGTCTCGCCGGTTCAATGTCCGGTCCGGTCCTAATAACTATGGGTGTCACACGGCGAGAGTAATGCGACAGCGCGGCAGTGTTACTCCCCTTCGTGCAACACCGGCGCCCGCCTCCACAGCACGTGACGCCATGCATCGATGCGGTCGCACCGTGGCCAGTGTATCCTCCCTTTGACATCATCACGATGTCATGCTCCCGTCATGCTTCGCTTATGGATACGGGTCGCATCATCACCGGTATATTTTTATAAAAGTATAAAAAAGAGTATATTGATAAAAAAATTAGAGAAACAGTATATTTTTAAATTTTGGCCTAAAAATTTTAGAACAAGGATGGAAGCTAGTAGAACCAACTGGCAGTCGGCACGCGATAGCAATCAAATGTTTTGGGTTGGGTGCACTGCAGGGTGAGCAACTCCGAGAATGCTTACTGCAGTCTGCGACGCGGAGTACCCAGGCTCCACTTGAGAAAGTCGGCTGACTACGGACTACCGGTCATGTATATCGTAGCCGTTGCGAATGGATAGAGACCGCATCCTTTTATTTAGTACTGCTCCGTCCTAAAATATAGGAATTTTTATAGTTTAAATTTTATTCTAAATATATAAAAAATGATTTTTATTATTAAACTATCTATATTATCTTTTAGCTTTATTATTACTCTAACCTAAAGAGACTAAAAATTTTAAATTTTTTTAGCCTTTTTTTAATAATAGTATAATGTCTAAAAGTTAATATATTTTAGGATGGGGAATATTTTTTACCGGAAACCAAACGGGATATGCCCTGTTGGAGACCCACATCACCACATGCAACCAGGCAGCGGTAGGGCGCCCTGCAGTAGTGCTGTGGCAAAAGGCCTCTCGAGCTTCTGACAGCCAAGAAAGTTACACGAGGCAGAAAGGATGTCCTCCCCGATCGATTGCCAGTGCCAGTGGTGGTAGATACCGCCGGCTTTGACCTGTGACAGAGAGGAGCAAAAGAGCCTGGCAATTACTGACAGAGAGGAGCAGAAGAAAGCCGAAATTTCAATAAATTGAACTTTAAAAA
Source organism: Oryza meyeriana var. granulata (assembly GCA_003991445.1). Classification (NCBI taxonomy): domain Eukaryota; kingdom Viridiplantae; phylum Streptophyta; class Magnoliopsida; order Poales; family Poaceae; genus Oryza; species Oryza meyeriana. The sequence continues at coordinate 40,662 of RYFJ01001174.1, forward strand.
ACTAATTTAAAAAATAAATTGTGCCAAAAACTAATTGCTGAAATGAACCGTTTTCTTAGCGTCAATCTCGATGGCACTAAGCTATAACATCTCAGCGCCAGTAACAATGACGCTGAGCTCTTATCCAAGGTGTCATGTTTTTCTGTGTCATTGCAGGTCAACGCCAAAGACTTTGGTGCTGACGTCTCCCCTGGCTAAAAGTCTATAAAGACTATACTCTCTTCGTCTCAAAATAGTTTAAGTTATGCTATTTTTTGAAGAAAATTAAGGTTAGGTTAAGAAATGGTTGTAACTGGTTAAGGTGAGAAAGTGGGTGAAGAAATTAAACAGAAAAAAGTTGTGATTGGTTGAGATGGAGAGGTAGATAGAGAAGTAGCAGTATTCTGAGATAAATATGAATCCTAGAAGGAGTAGAATTTTGAGACGGAGAAAATAGAAAACAAATGAGTGCTAGTAAAGTGTTTTGACTCTCATCTTGAGGTCCAAGGTTCAAGCCACCATCTTTCTTTTCTTTACATGTTTTACTTACCAACCATATACACTTGACAACTATTAGCTTAATTTTCTTGTAAAATCATAAGTTTAAATTTATTTTATTTTGAACTTGAGAAAATATGAAATATATTTGAACTTGGTATTTTGACAAAGCGGGATTAATCTTTGTTTCTTCACTAGCATATTGGATATTAATGTCAAATCATATCAGTACTAGCAAAATAGAAGATCCTTGTGCCTAAAAATTTGCAAAGGAAGCTTTGTACGCATTTCATTTTGCATGGTTACAAATATTACAGATGTATTTATCTTCACTAGCATATTGGATGTTAATGTCAAATCATATCAGTACTAGCAGAATAGAAGATCCTTATGCCTAAAAAATCGCAAAGGAAGCTTTGTATGCATTTCATTTTGCATGGTTACAAATATTAAAGATGTATTTATTGTTCTTAATTGATGAATTGTCAAAATACCAAGTTCAAAGATATTTCGTATTTTCTCAAGTTCAAAATAAAATAAATTTAAACTTATGATTTTACAAGAAAATTAAGGTATCGATTGTCAAGTGTATACGGTTGGTAAGAAAAACATGTAAAAAGATGTAAGAAGGAGGCTTGAATCTTGGACCTCAAGGTGAGAGCCAAAACACTTCACTAATAGGCGCCACTTGTTTGCTCTTTTTTTTCTCTATTTGATTGACCAAAATGCCCCTAGCCAGTCCACATCGAATTGGCTGATCGAGTTGGTCAAGCTGTCTCTCCCTCGAGTCTCTATCCTCGCTCTCTGGGCGGGAGGGAGCAATTAAGCCCGCGCTGCCATCCCGGCATTAGTGGTGAAGCTTCGTTGTGACATCGTGGACACCACCTCTAGCTTTTGGACGACAAGATGGAGGTCGCCGAGGAGGTGACGCTTGCAAGAAGTGCCTAGGGGTCGCCACGGCAAGCAGTTAAGGCTAGGGTTTGCTGGGGGGCGTCAGTGGCTCAGCCTTGGCATGACTGGGAGGAGGTGGCGACGGTTCGATCTAGTGGCTTCGGGCGTGCACGGATACCAGCGGTGCACGGGGCCCAATGCCGCGGAATGGAAGACAGCGGCTTGTGGTGGCCTGACTTGGGCAGAGACAGAAGAAGAGTAAGGGGAAGCAATGGAGTTCGATGTGTCAACCTGCTCGAGCTGATCTGGTTGAATCGATTCAACCAAGGGCATTTCGATCAACAAAGATGGGGGAAAAGGGATAAAAGCATTTTTATTTTCAAGAAATGGAAGAAATGACATTTGTGCGAATACCTTATGATTGAGAATGGTATTTTAATAAATTTTATTTGAACTATGGCATTGCAGCGAAACCACTTTTAAGAATAGAATAATTCCAAATTTCTCGTAGTAGTAGGGAGTACTTCGCGGTAGGTTGTCTGGTTGATTTGAAGGGAGACTGGAGGAATACTTCACGCTGCTCCTCAGTCCTCACTCCTCGCCCCTTGCCTTCTCTGCATGGCCAGCGCCGTTCCCCTACTTTGTTCCATAGCACTGGGAAGTGTTTAGGACTGTTTGGACTGAGCCGTTGCTATTGTCCGGATAGAGAGGTATAACAAGTTTATAATGCCGGCCAATAAAACAATATGGGTGAAAAATAGATTACATGTCCAAGATTTATAGGTTAGTTCCCTAAATCATTTGGTTTTATAACAGTTGGATTATGATCTAGTAATTGCCTAGATCATCTCCACCTCCTCTACTAAATGGATTCATCCTTTTTCCTCCTGCTACCATAATCGATGTCATCTTCTCCTTCCTAACTTCTAGTAGCTCCCAAGCCCATGTATCACTCTACATTCTCATAAGGCTTGTTTGCCTCTATCTATTGGCTACTTCCTCCCCTACCAAGAACCCCACCTCCTCTTCTTTCATGCATTGCCATATTGATCTTTCTTACCTTTGATACATTTTTGGTATCCATTTCCCTATCTCCAGCGGCACTAGCTTATAGATTTGTTTATGTCATCCTCGACCTCCTAATATCATCATCATCTTTGTCTCCATTGACATCGCCACAATCGTTTCACTGTCTTCTCTTAATCTAGCGACGCCAACATTACCCTGTCTCAACCATGCTACCCTAAATCCTAATTAATTGTTGCCGCCTTCGCGAGAGTTCACTGAGCTCACATGAGATAAATGGGGAAAATTGTGACATTTCGTAAATCTCATCTTGAATACTCATTCAAATGTGGTTTAAGGATCGAACCCAAAAAAGAGAAATACAACCTTTTAATTCACGAATTAAATATCAGAAAACATCGTGGAAGAGCACCGGCTATTACCCATCACGCCAAACCGTAAGAGTCATGTATTCTAACATCACAAAAATTCATGCTTTCTCCAACAGTTTGAAGCACCACAGAACTAGACATTTTTCTCCCAAACGATGCTTGAAGCTGAACTAAGGCTGCGTTGCTTCCTGTTTATAGGCTTGGCTTCTTCCTCGTTCTCTATAAGCACGCTTTCCAAACTGCTAAACGGTGTGTTTTTTTGTAAAAATTTTTTATATAAAAGTTTCTCAAAAAATCACATTAATCCATTTTTTAAGTTTAAAATAACTAATACTTAATTAATCATAAACTAATAACTTAACTCGTTTTACATACTTAAAAAAAGCTTCGGCCAACAGCTCAGCCTAAACCCAAATGGCAAATGAACCACCTGACGTCCTGACCAGAGTCCAGGGGACAGCACAGAGGGGAAGACCACAAAGGATCCGATCCATCCGTTCCGTTGTGATTAGCACCACCACCATCACCACCCCCATGCTGTTATCCATTCCACAAGCAAAGCTCACATTCCCTCTGCCTCTGTCTCTGCCTCCTTCCATTTGTAACCACCTCTGCTGCCCATTTGACCGGTTGACCGCCTCCCTGACTACCCGTACCAGAGACAGCTTCTCCGTTCCATTCTTTTTCCTTTCTCCCCTACCTCAACTCATGTGCTGTACTACACTGACACACAGCTGCCACTCTGCCACCGCTCCTCTGCCTCCTCTTTCTCCTCCACCTCGCCGCCATGCATCCCGGCCAATGATTCCCACCTGAAAGCCCTCCATTGCCGTCTCTCGACACCTCCTCCTCTCGGTTGCCTACCTCTCCCTCACTAGATCGTTAGGCAGCCAGTCAGATACACTAGTAGTAGGTGACAAGAGTTGGTTCCTACTGTACTACTCCACTTGGTCTTTGGTGAGCAGCGATCGATGTCCACAGCTACTCGAGCAGTGCTCCTATCGGACATGGACAAGGAAGAGGTGGAGGAGACGTGCGCGGCCATGTTGGCGGTCTCTTCTTGGCCGGCGATGCAGCAGCGCAATGCTGCGGCGTACTTTGGTCTTTCTTGCGCTTTTGCCGTGCTGCGTCGCTCGGGTGGGTGTGACCTTCTTGGCGCGGGGCGGCCGTGCCGGTGGTCGCGGCGGAGAGAGCTCGCTCTGCGGGAGAGGGTCGGGGAGCTGGAAAGGGAGGTGGAGGAGCTTCGGCGGAGGAGGGTGGAGGACGCCAGGGCGAACGAGAAGGTGGCGGGCATATTCGCGGCGCACGAGCAGCAGTGGTTCACCGAGCGGAAGGGGCTGCGGCGGCAGGTGCACGCCGTCGTCGCCGCGGCCCGGGCGCGTGAGGCGGCGCACGAGGGCGCCGCGGCGGAGCTGACGAGGCAGCTCGAGGAGCAGCAGCAGCGCGCGGCGGAGGCCATGGAGCAGGAGGCCAGGGCGAGCGAGGAGGCCGAGGAGAAGCTGCGGGCCGCGGAGCAGTCGGCGGAGGAGCACTCCGGCGAGCTGCGAAAGCACAAGGCGGCGCTCGTCGAGCTCGCGTCCGCGCAGCGGCAGCTCGAGGCGGAGCTGGCCCTCGTGGCGCGGCGCGGGGACGCGGCGGAGGCGGAGCTCAGGGAGGCCCTGGAGCGCCGCGACGAGGCTGCGGCGACGGCGGCAGAGCTCTCCGCGGAGGCTGCGCGGCTGCGGCGGGACGCGGAGCACAAGGACAAGATCCTCTCGGCGATGCTGCGCAAGTCCAAGATCGACATGGAGGACAGGGAGATGCTGGTGCGGGAGGTGAAGATGTGCAAGGCCAGGCGGAAGCAGGCGGAGCTGGAGGCCGACCGGTGGCGGAAGATGTGGGAGTCCCGGCACCGGCGCGGCTCCAGGTCGTCGGCGAGAGATCACCCTGGCTGCTCCGACAAGCCGACATCACCCAACGACGCCGTGGCGCCGTGCGCGCACGACACAAAGATACTCTTCGTGGACCATGTCGAGGAGGCCGACGCAAAGAAAGACAGGCACATGGCGTCGACGCCGGCGAAGGATCCCACCACCGTCGAATGCGTCGACCGCTATCCCACTCATGTCGACGACAAGCCCGGTATGTCTCTGCCACTATCCAGAGAATGTTGCCATCTTTTGAGCATTGAGAGCACAAGATATCAGTTCAATTCAAAAGTTTGATTTAGTTGCGTTCTAATAAATGAACACCATGAATAGCTTGCAAAATTTGTTTTTATAATGAGTAAGTTCGTCAGAAATTCAGAAAAAGTACACATTTCTCAAAAATTTAACTGATATGTTTTTGTTGCAGTGGTGGAGGAGTACCAGGATTTGCAGGAGTGGTTCAAGATGGAGACGGAGAAGTACACGAGCATGATCCGCCACCGGCACAACGCGGAGGTGGAGGCGTTCACGGAGCAGCTCCGGCTCAAGGACGAGAAGCTGGAGGCGTTCCGGTGGCGCACGGTGAGCATGGACGTCGAGGCGTCGCGGCTCCGATCCCGGATCCAGGAGCTGGAGGCGCGGCTGTCGGAGCAGGAGCAGCGCAGCGCCGCGGTGGAGGCGCTGCTCGTCGGCAGGGACGACGAGAACAGGTTGCTCAGGGAGCGGCTCGCCTCGTCGGACCAGGCAGGCGCCATCGACGATGACGACACGGAGATCTACCCCACCTCCGAAAACGACGGCGGCGGTTGCGAGCACAGCGTTCCGTGCTCGCCGGAGGGCGTTGTGGCTGCGGGTGCTCGTCTCGCGGAGATCAAGTTGCTCGGGCCGGTTTCGCCGGACGAACACAAGAACATGGCGTTCGACATGGAAGCAATAGATGTTCAGAACGGCGCGTCCACCGCGTTGCCGGACGAGCTGATCGAACAGGAGCAGCGGCCGATCGCGCCGTCGCGAAACTCGTGCACATGCGAGATCGAGGAGGAGGAAGACGAAGAGAAGGGAGTCTTCACCGATCCTGGGAACGCGCGCTCGCGAGACAGCACGGATCATCTGGAGGTGACCTCCTCCTCCGAGCTCGCGCTCGTGGTCGCGGTGCCACCGGAGCAGAGGACCTCGGCTTCGAAGATGGACATCCAGGCACTTGCCGTGTCGTACAAGATCAAGAGGCTTAAGCAGCAGCTGCTCGTCCTCGAGAAGCTGGCCGCCGCAGCAGCAGGCAAGGGCACGGCGACCGTCACAGCGAAGCCGTCGAGCAACGCCGCCGCCACGGCCGGCGGCGGCAGGCAGCAGTATCCGAGGAGCTACCAGATGATGGTGTCCTTCCTGAGCAAGCACGTCAAGAGGTACCAGTCCTTCGAGGACAAGATCGACGACCTCTGCACAAGAATGGTACTGTGTATTCTTGGACATTGTGTTTTGCAACGGCCGCGATCACCATTGACGTGCTGATTGTGTTCGCCGTCGCGTGCAGGAGGAGAGCAAGAGGGGCGGCGGGCGGGAGCGGCGGCGGCGGGAGAGCGAGGGGGGCAGCCGGGAGCAGAGCGCGGCGCTTGCGCAGTTCTTGGAGGAGACGTTCCAGCTGCAGCGGTACATGGTGGCGACAGGGCAGAGGCTGCTGGAGATGCAGTCCAGGATCGCGCCTAGCCTGGCGCGCGCCGGCGGCAATGGCGACGACGGCGTGGACATGGGGAGGTTCATGGACGTGGTCGGGGGGCTGCTGCGGGACGTGCAGAGGGGGCTGGAGGTGCGGATCGCACGGATCATCGGAGACCTCGAGGGCACGCTCACCTTCCATGGCATCCTCCACACCACCTTCTGAAAATTCCGAATTCTGACATGCCACACTACATAGCTTCTTCTTACTCTGTAACGCCTAGAATTTCACGCCAAACTTCTGAACATTTATATCTATTAAATTTCTATCCAAAAAAGACAAGGTATATAATACCTAAGTTGTTATACAGAGTGCATTTTACTAATAGAATAAAATTATATTACATAAATACAGCGATAAAGAAAAGGTAAGCCTATTAGAGCATCTCCAACAGTAGCCCCAAAAACAGAGTCCCTACTTTCTGAGTAGGGACTCATTCTATTTTCTGGGGCTCTGTTTGTGACACCCAACTCCAACAAGGGTCTCTAAATCTGAGTCCCTATTTCTTTTTCTCTTATATTTCAATATAATCTATATATATATTCTTCATATTACATCTCTCATATTATATAATTGTATATTCTTCATATTCTTCGGAGGCGTCGGCGAGGCGGAGCAGGACGACGTCGGAGGCGTCGCGTGCTCGGCGCGAGGCGGAGCAGGACGGCGGCCGCGCTCGGCGTCGGAGGCGTCGGCGAGGCGGAGCAGGACGCCGCGTTCGGCGCTCGGAGGCGTCGGCGACGCTGAGCAGCTCGGCGTCGGCGAGGCGGAGCAGGACGGCGGCCGCGCTCGGCGCGAGGCGGAGCAGGACGGTGGCCGCGCTCGGCATCGGCGAGGCGGAGCAGGACGCCGCGCTCGGCACTCGGAGGTGTCGGCGAGGCGGAGCAGGACGGCGGCCGCGCTCGGCATCGGCAAGGCGGAGCAGGACGGCGCGCTCGGCGCTCGGAGGCGTCGGCGAGGCGGAGCAGCTCGGCGTCGGAGAGGCGGAGCAGGACGGCGGCGGCGCTCGGCGTCGGAGGCGTCGGCGAGGCGGAGCAGGACGCCGCGCTCGGCGCTCGGAGGCGTCGGCGACGCTGAGCAGCTCGGCGTCGGCGAGGCGGAGCAGGACAGCGGCCGCGCTCGGCGCGAGGCGGAGCAGGACGGTGGCCGCGCTCGGCATCGGCGAGGCGGAGCAGGACGCCGCGCTCGGCACTCGGAGGCGTCGGCGAGGCGGAGCAGCTCGGCGTCGGCGAGGCGGAGCAGGACGGCGGCCGCGCTCGGCGCGAGGCGGAGCAGGACGGCGGCCGCGCTCGGCATCGGCAAGGCGGAGCAGGACGCCGCGCTCGGCGCTCGGAGGCGTCGGCGAGGCGGAGCAGCTCGGCGTCGGCGAGGCGGAGCAGGACGGCGGCGGCGCTCGGCGTCGGAGGCGTCGGCGGAGAGGTGGAGCACGGCCGCGGAGGAGGTCGATCCGGCGACGCCGGCGGCTCGGATTGAGGCCGAGATGGAGGGTAGAAGGCGGCGGCGCGAGGACGGGTGAGAAAAATTGTTTCGCGCGAGTGAAAAAACTTCCAACCGTAGAGTAGGGAGCTCCCTACGTACCCGTGGGAGATGGGGCTGAGGAGGAAGATTTCGGGGCCTCCATAAACTAGGGACTTGAGTTGGGGCCCTGTTGGACTTCAGTTTTTTTGTCTGACTTCAAAAAATAGAATAGGGGCCCTATTTAGGGTCCCTGTTGGAGATGCTCTTAGCAACTAGCCAAGCGAAAGCTTCCATTCCATAGGCATCTTGACGGCGGAACCAGCCTAATCCTCTTACTGATCCACATCGGACAGGTACTCCACCACTGAGAGAGAGAAAAAGAGCAAGACTCAGTACTACCTATAGTACTTAACAAATCACACCCACAAATATGCACAATACACAGGAAATAAAGATAGGCTAGGAGTTTATTTGCGTAAAAACAGTTGCAAACAGTAGTACTTTGCAAATGGTAAAAAGGTTGATTAATTGAATAATATTAATCCTCTACTGATTAACGTTACACCACGTTAACCAGACCCAACCATCCATCTGAACCATACCAGTTCCATTAAGTTAAGTTAATTAAATAGGGTGAGACTAATCACGGTGAATCTTGACCAATCGCTCATATCCGCGGACGCGGCTATTCGAATAGATTTACTCTGATCAGAGGTGTACAACTGTACCTACAAGACACAGTCCCACACACATTCTCGTGTGCCGGTGTGTCACCACGACACTCCGTGAGAGGCTGTGACAGGACCGTTCAGGCAACCTCTCGTTAACCATTCACACCATGCTGAGGTTGCACCTGCCGCCAGAATACCCCACATCGGCCAGACTACCTCCCTTGCGCCACAATGGATCCGGAAGCCGATCAACTCTACCCCGGGCCGACCCAACTCCATCACGCCCATCCTCACCATCGGTGCCTAGAAGAGGGAGAAGAGACGCTACAACCCCAGCCGTTGCCTACGTTGGCTTGTGGAAAGTACGAGTAATTGCCAAAGGGGTTCCCGCGAACCGGTCCTTAATTGCCATGGGTGCGACCAACGAAACCATGTACCCACAGCCCACCATTTGGGTCACATTTTATTAATTTAATAGTAATGGGTCCAATGTTACATTTTCCGACATAGAGTCGAATCATGAGTGTAAATGATAATATTTAATTCCCAGGTGAACTAATAGTTTCTAAGCATGGCTAAGCATCCTAAGAATAATATTCTAATCATGTTGTTACCTAGGTGACAAGAAACAAGGTTTAACAACTAAGATATAATCTTAGCTATATAAAGGTCATAATCCATAACACATGAATTAACAAAAAATATGCATGTTTATTTGAATAAACAAAATATTTTAGCACAAGTAGTTACAAAATGATCAAGATTACGGTGTGACTTGCCTTGCTCCCGCTCGATATACTCGGCTACGACCTCGTAGTACACGGGAGAATCGACGGCGTCGGATTCTAAAGCAAACAACGCACAAACAATTAAAAACAGTACATGAGGACAGTCAAACAAGAGCTAAAAATATTTTTAATGAATTCTTGGTATTTTTCTGGATTTAATGAAATTTGAATGAAATTAATCGGAGCTCGAATAAATTAGTTATGAATTTTTAAAGTTTAACAGTGATTTCCTATGTAAAATTAATTATTAAATAATTTATTGTGCAATTAACCGAATTAATGCGTCAACGACCATGGGGAACCGGCGCCGACAGGCGAGACCCACGGGTCAATGGCGCAAAAGAGCACGACGCATGGTGGACGCAGTCTACGCACGTGCGGCGACCACGGACCTAGGTACACAAGCGACCCCGATCTGCCGAGGCAGATCGAACGGCTTAAACCTAGTTGGGAACGAGCTCCGCCAACGCGCGCAACGCGGCGACAACGCACGTGGCCTGATGGTCACCACCGGTAACCATCCGGCGCGGCGGAGGGCAGCGGCGAGCGATGGAGGAGGTGAGGAATGCGGCCGAGTGCTCACTGAGGGCTCGCGGCGACCGGAGTGCGGCGAACGATGACAAACAGAGGGAGTTGGCAATGGCCGAGGTTCGGGATGGCGACGCTGACTGGGTTCTGGCGGCGCAGAGGGGCGATGGGGCGCGGACGAGATACGGGAGGAACTGGGGAACGTGTTGAATGCGTTAGGAGGGAAAAAGACCGAGTGGGTCGACGGAAACCCACGGCCGACTGCCGGCGGAGAGGCTTACTGAATGGGGATGACGGAGAGGATGGAGTTCCGGCGGAATTTCAAGGCGGTCGACTGCAGAACAAGATGCAGCCGGGTGCGGTGAAGCTAGCGAGCGCGAGCACGGTAGTTGGCAACGGCGGCGTGCGACTAGAGTCGGCGGAGTGCGGTGGCGATTCGGGAGCTCGGCGCGGAGGGGGTTTGGGTACTCGGCAGGTGTGGGCAACTGAGGGGAAAGAGAGAGCGGAGGACGACGAAGGTTTTTAAGGACTCAGGCTAGAAAGATCGTGGCCGAGTAGGCCAAATTTCACGTTATTGAGGCGGCGGCCACGGCGGCTAGTGGGCGCAATTCAACCGCGGTCATGGGTGAGAGGGGCGGAGAAGGTAGGGGAAACGGGCAAGGACTTAGTCCGCGGCGTTATGAATCAAAGGACGAGGCGCGGGGAAACGGGAACGGGTGAAATCCAACGCGTGGGGCAGCTCGATCCCCTTCGGCCGAGTCGGCCAGAGGTTGGGGACGATGCTAACGTGTGGGGCCCTGCGCCCACATGTCAGCGAGAGGGGTGAGGGGAGCGGCACGGGGAGAGCGGCCGACAAGTGGGGCCCGGCTGGCAGTGATAGAGGGTGAGGGACATGCGGCGTGCAGGCCGCGCAAGCAGGCCGGCATAGTACTGGGCCAGCGGCCCAGCGGGAAGGAAAAGAAAAGAAAAAGGAAAAAGAGAAAGAAAGGAAAAAAAAAGGATTTCCAGTGCTCTTTTAATCCCGATAAGAGTTTTTGATTTATTAAAAATACTTCCTGTGCTCTAAAAATTCCACTAAAAATCATGTTAATGTATTTTGGCAAGAGGAATATAAGAAAAATATTCCCAGCCCTGATAATTTATTATTTTGTATTTTACACCTTTAATTTATTTATTTGGCCAATTAAATTATTTTTGTTGGGACATTTTCTTAGGTATATTTTGTGTGGCTATTTTTAAGGGGGAAAACTCAGGGTGTGACAAACCTACCCCCCCTAAACGAAATCTCATTCTCGAGATTCACTCGTGCTGGTGAAGAGGTGTGGATAGGCGGACTTCAATTTATCATCTCGCTCCCATGTGGTTTCTTCGTCTGAATGATGGCTCCACTGAACCTTGCAGATCCTAATCACCCGGCTTCGGGTGTTCCTTTCACTGATCTCCAGGATTCAAATTGGCTTTTCCACATAGGTGAGGTCTTCCTGGATCTCGATCTGCTCTGGATCGGCTTGTTCTGCTGGTATCCTTAGATATTTCTTCAGTTGTGACACATGGAACATTTCGTGTATACCTGCCATCGAAGCTGGCAGATTCAACTAGTATGCAACTTCGCCTTTACGAGCTAGTACTTGGTAGGGTCCCACGAAACGAGGTGCTAGCTTCCCTTTAGTTTGAAACCTGTGTACTCCTCGGAGTGGTGTGACACGAAGATACACATAGTCTCCTTCCTCGAAACTTAGATCCCTGCGACGGTTGTCGGCATAACTCTTCTGTCTTGACTGAGCTGTTTTTAATCATTCCTGGATAATGGCTACCTTCTCTTCCGCCTCTTTGAGTGCATCGGTCCCGAATACCTGACGTTCGCCTGTCTGATCCCAGAAGAGGGGCGTACGGCACTTTCTACCATACAGAGCTTCGAACGGGGCCATCTGTAGACTGGCTTGGTAGCTGTTGTTATATGAGAACTCCGCGTAGGGTAGGCTCTTATCCCATGTCCCTCCGAAGTCCAACGCACAAGCCCTTAGCATATCCTCCAATATCTGATTGACTCTTTCAATCTGACCATCGGTTTATGGATGATAAGCTGTGCTGAAGTTTAGTCGAGTTCCCAGTTCTGCTTGTAACTTCTGCCAGAACTTGGAAGTGAACTGGCTACCGCGGTCGGATACAATCCTCTTGGGTACTCCGTGTAGACACATTATACGAGCCATGTAAAGTTCTGCCAGTCTTTACCCGAATATATTGTATGCACGGGGATGAAATGAGCAACCTTGGTGAGTCGGTCAACGATCACCCAGATTGAGTCATATCCTGAAGATGTGCGGGGCAAACCAGCGATGAAGTCCATCCCGATCTCTTCCCACTTCCACTCTGGGACTCTGAGCGACTGTAAAAGTCCGGCAAGCTGTTGGTGTTCTGCTTTGACTCACTGGCACACATCACAAAATGCCACGAATTCTGTTATTTCTCTCCTCATGCTGGTCCACCAAAACTTCGTCTTGAGGTCTTGGTACATCTTAGTGCTTCTGGGGTGAATGGAGTACTGAGTCTCATGAGCTTCCCGGAGTATTAAGTATTTGAGCTCCTTATTCTCTAGGACGCACAAACGTTCACCCATCCATACTGTTCTGTTTTCATCTTCCGTGAAACCCTAGGCTTTTCCAACTCTTATATTTTTCTTGAGTTCTTTAATCTCTGGATCATTCGCTTGTGCCTCATGAACTTGATCGAAGAGTGTAGGCCGGGCCTCTAGAGCTGCCACGAATCCATGATCGACAATGTCCAGATTCACGTGTTCGAATTTCTGCTGCATTTCCTTGCACAATGTCTCTGCTCGAGCAGTGTTGCAGTAACTTTTCCTGCTCAAAGCGTCTGCCACGACATTGGCTTTACCCATGTGGTAGTGTATTCCCACATCATAATCTTTAATCAATTCCAACCATCTTCTTTGACGAAGATTCAGGTCGGGCTAGGTAAATATGTATTTTAAACTCTTGTGGTCCATATAGATCTTACTACGGTTACTGATGAGGTAATGCCGAGCATGGACCATTGCAGCCAATTCCAGGTCATGTGTCGAATAGTTGCCCTCATGGGGGGGTAACTAACGCGATGCGTAGGCTACAACTCTACCTTCTTGCATCAACACGCATCCTAGCCCTTGGCGAGATGCATCACAGTACACCTGGAAGTCTTTTTTGGGATCTAGCAAAATTAGGACCGGTGCCGAAATTAACTTCCTTTTTAGTTCCTCAAAGCTGTAATTGCACTCAGCCGTCCAAACAAACTTCACATCTTTCTTCAATAATTGTGTCATGAGTCTTGCAATCCTTGAGAAGTTCTCGATGAACCGGCGGTAATAACCCGCAAGTCCAAGAAAACTCCGCACTTGTGTCACTATTTTGGGCGGTTTCCAATTGGTAACGGACTCCACGTTCGTTGGATCCACAGCAACTCCTTGGGCGGTGATGATGTGTCCGAGGAACTGCACTTCGTTCAGACAGAAGTCGTATTTACTAAACTTGGCGTATAACTTGTGCTCTCTCAACTTCTCGAGAACCAAACGGAGATGTTGCTCATGCTCTTCTGTTGATTTCGAGTAGATCAGGATATCGTCGATGAAAACCACCACAAACTTGTCTAGAAACTCCATGAACACTTTGTTCATCAGATTCATGAAGAACGTTGGTGCATTTGTCAGTCCGAAGGACATAACAGTACACTTGTACAACCCATCCAAGTGGTGAAGGCCGTTTTCGAGATATCCTCCTCTCGAATCCTCAGCTAATGATAGCCTGATCGCAGGTCTATCTTGGAGAATATGGTGGCACCCTCCAATTGATCGAAAAGATCATCAATCCTTGGCAAGGGATACTTGTTCTTGATGGTGATGTCATCCGCTTTGTTTTGTCTTTCTGTTCCAGGAAGATGACTGGTGCACCCCAAGACAATGTGCTTGGTCGGATGTAGCCCTTTTGTAACAGGTCATCGACTTGCTTCTTGACTTCTGCCATCTCGTTCGGTGCCATTCTGTACGGCCTCTTGTATATTGGCGCCGTTCCTGGTGCCAAATCGATTCTGAATTCGATTTCCCTTTCTGGTGGCATCCCCAGTAGATCTTCTGGGAACACATCTGGGTATTCCCTTACTATCGGAATTTTCTCTATTTTCTGATCTGGCTTCTTCCTACTTTCCGGTTGTTGCTCTGTTGCGACCTGATTTAAGCTTGCTTCCTGCCTCTGCGGCACTGGCGATTTGAAGATAACCGTCTTTCCTTCTGGACTGGTTACCGTTACAGTGCGGTCGGCGTTGTTGATCACTCTTTTGTGTTGGGTCAACCAATCCATCCCTAGGATGACATATAGGTCTTTGGATTCTAGGAGAATGAGAGTGGCTACTAAGGGTGATCCTTGGATTTCTAGGCTCATTGAAGGGCTATAGTGGGTTGTGGTCATGCGGTTCCCAGGTGTATGAACCTGCATGGGGATCGTTCCACTACTTTAATTCCATGTGTTCCCACAAATTTCTTTGATATGAAAGAATGCGTTGCATCAGAATCAAAATATACTGTTGCAGGTATTGAGTTTACGAGGAACGTATCTAGTACCACTTTTGGTGTAGCCTGTGCTTCTTCTGTGGAGACGTGGTTGACACGGCCCTTTATCACCTGCTGGTTGACGTTGGGGTTCTGGGGTGCTGCAGACCTAGGTCCCATTCGCTTCGGTTTCAGGCACTTGTCGGCGAAGTGGCCTGATTCATTACAGTTGAAGCAGATGAGGGTCTTGCCCCCGTTGTCTTTCCGTGGCTGACCCTGTTGCGCTGGCGCCATTGGTGGGCGCGGAGTGGGATGATGGTTGTGCTGCCCGCTATTGCTGCTGTTGCCTCCGGAGCGCCCTAGGTGGAACGGATGCTGCTGGCGGACGATCATAGTGGAAGGTCCACCCTGATGCCCCAGCATCACCCGTGGCCTCTGGTGCTGCCCCTAGTGAGCTCGGAACTGGGCCGCTTTTCTATTGCGGTCCATCTTGTTGCGCTGATCTTCTTGGTGGATCGCCTTATCTACCAGCTTCTCAAAATCTGGATAGTCACTTGAGAGGAGCTGGTTGGTCAGCTCGTCATCCAGTCTGCCCAGGAACTTCTCCTGTCTCTCCGCATCGGTGCGGACGTCCTCTAACGCGTAGCGCGCCAAGCGGTTGAAGTTATGGAGGTACTCCGTAACTGTCTTCTTTCCCTGTACCAGGTCCCTGAACTCTCTCTTCTTCTATACCACAATCCTTGCTGGAATTTGAGACTTCCGGAAGTTGTGGCAGAATTCAGCCTAGGTAACCTCGGTGGTAGTTGTGCAGGTCACAAGGAAGTTGTCCCACCAAGCTGAGGCGGGACCTTGGAGCTGGAGCGTGGCGAAGGAGACCTTTTCCTGGTCATTACATTGGAGGAGGTTGAGTTTCTTCTCAATCGCCAACAACCAGTCATTGGCATCCATGGGGTTGGTGGTACTGGAGAAAGTTGGTGGCCTGACCCTCAAGAACTCAGGTAGCTTTGACTGAGGAGCGATCGTTGGGTTGTGAGGTTGCTGGTGCTGCTGCTGCAGATTGTTTTGCTGCATCTGCTACATCATGATTGCCAACATCTGGTTCTGGTTGGCTAGAACCTGTGCAAGCATCGGGTTTTCAGGTAACGGAGGTGGCACGTGATTAGGAGCTCTGGGGTTCTGGGGTGCTCCATCCTGCTGGTTGGTAGCGCTGGCGTCACTGGCAGTACGGTTACCATTCCTAGTGTTCACCATCTGAAAGAGGAAGATGGAAATAGGAGGAAAGGAGAAAAACGGATGGCTCAGAAATTAAAGTGATGATTAAGTGCCTGGATTAAATTAACTAAAATTCATAGTTGAAAACATGAGGAAAAACCAGTTCAACTCCTAATTAAGGCGGACACACCACAACAGATGGTATGCCACCAACTAACCCCAAGCAAACATCCTAACATTACAACTACTCATGAAATCAAACTAAGGAAAACGATGAAAACTAAGGACGGCGCGTCTAGTGCTCTGAACGGCTCCTGCGGTCGTCCGAATTGTACTCCAACTCCCGCTCGTCGCCCACCTCGTCGTCGGTGCGACTCTTGGATCCACTCACGTAGTCCTCACTACCGTGAGCCGAGGAACTGGCCTCACTGTGGGTGCGGGATCCGCTGAAGGAGCTGCTGTCGTCGGTGGAAGTGAAGCCCCGTGGATGCTAGTGCCTCCCTGAGAGTTGCCGTCGATTGATGACGCGCTGATCATGCCACCCGTCGGTGCTGGTGGAGCTGGCGGTGCGTGTGGCCCGTTCTTGGGGGCCAACTGAACATGTACCGGAGGAAGGGTCCTCTTCCTCGAGGTCAGACGAATCCTGGCCCCACCGGGTGACGGCTGTCCCTTCAACTCTGCCACCTCCTTCTTCAGACGGTCGATCTGGTTCTGGAGACCAATGATGGTCATCCTGTTGGCATCCTCCCGATCGTGGGCTGCACGCACCCAGTTGGCGTACATGTAGTCCATGGCCCATATCGTCCGCCTTATATGGACGATGGTGGTGTCGTTCTCGTTGTCAGCCGGCTAAAAGGTGCTATAGACCTGGTAGTAGGCCCGACTAGGGAGGTAGCGATAGACGGTGGTATGGAAGGTAGAGTGGTACCTCCGGCATAGCTCTCTGATCAGATAGAAAGTTGCCTCCTGGCAGGCGTGATCGTAGGTACACCCGCCGATCTCGACCTCCATGGCTGGTAGGAGATATAGTTTGCCTAGCAGCTCCAAGCGAACACAGTGTGGGAGCTCACCCTCCATGGGCTCCACTGCAGTGTACTCTGGGGCATGGTTGTACCCCAAAGTGAAACTCATCATACGAAGCTCTTCGACGAATCCACCTATGTCTGCACCACGTTGGTTGGGGAGACTGTCCATCTATAGAAGGCAAGGAGGGAGAATCAATGCATGCTCAGATCCAAATAGAGTGAACAGTAAATAATTTGAAAATAAACAACAATTTTATGCCTGAAATAATTTTATATGTAAACTTGAGACCGACGAAATAATACAGCAGAATCAAACAGTACCGAATAAATTTTAAATAATAATTGCAAAGCCAGTAGAAATATTTTATGCATGTCTTAAATCATACATCACCCCGATTAACCAATATTTTACTAAAATTTGGACACCTATGTCATAACCTTGAATAAAATTTCTACCATAAACTTGACCTGACTCAAAAATTTCAGTCAAATAAAAGGTAAGATTTTATCCCAATCCAAGAACAAATTCCCATTTTCCCAAAATAAAAATTTTAGAAAGCACTTAGAGTTTCCATTTGGCTAGTCCTACGATCAAGTTCGGCTCTGATACCAACTACAGTCAAGATTTCCGATCCAGTCGAGCTCAGATCGAACTTGTATTAGCTGACAGCTCCAGTAGCTGACAAGCCCTAACCTCGGCCATGGTTGATGCATGAGAAATCCACTGTAGACACGAGAAATGTAGCTTTACAATTTCTATAGTGATCTCTCCTGCTAGAAGCAATCTAGATTTTCCTTTTTGCTATAATACCCGTTTTTACTAAAAAAAAGGTGTAAAGATCCAATAATACGAGAAGACTATGATTATTTCTGATACGTTCAGGGTTCAAAATGCGACGGTAATCATATGAAAATCCTGATTATTTGCTTTATAGAGCTGGTAGCCTGTTACACGTTGAGAAACTGTTCGCTAAACCGGCTATTAAAAAAAAATTTGACAAAATCTGTCCGAATTTAGCTGGTTTTCATCGGTAACTGAGCGGAAATCGTGGTTATAAGGGAAATGCTCGTGAGTGGTTACGGTGATTGGTCATATTTCAAAACCTTACTGTCATTTTGAAAAGAGCTTTTTCTAGCTAAAAGAGCTTATTTCTAGCTATACACTTGTCCAGGTGCCTAGTAGAAATAAGATCCTTTAGGGACGATGAGCACCCTTTATTTCTACTACCATTTTTTAGAAATATTTATACTAGTACCATTTTGTACTAGCCACCTTGTTAGTACTGGAGGAACTAGCCGAGTTGCCGGAATGGATCTTGGAAGAGCAATATTAGATGGAAAACATCACGAGGGCCAGCCAGTTTCTGTTGCAAATTAAGTTGGGCCCAAAGAGGTTTTTAGAGCATCACCAACAAAAGCTCAATAATCTAATCTCAAAATTATATTTTTGGAATCCTAATCGGATCTTTAGGTGTGAATAAATTACTCTCTCCAATCTTTACCTATTATAAAATTGAAGTTGTTTCCACTGAAATTTTAGTACGTTGAACACCTATAGAAGAAATCCGGAGGGACCCCTTTTGTAAGTTTGGCCTAGGGGATTGAATATGTGATCGATCCGCCGTAGGTAGCAGGTGGAGTAAATAAGACAAAAAGGAATTTTATACGTTCGGGTCACCCGTAGATGTAATACCCTACTCTTGTTGTGTTCTTGGTTCTTCTATGGATTGCTT
The DNA here is from genome assembly GCA_003991445.1 of Oryza meyeriana var. granulata. Classification (NCBI taxonomy): domain Eukaryota; kingdom Viridiplantae; phylum Streptophyta; class Magnoliopsida; order Poales; family Poaceae; genus Oryza; species Oryza meyeriana. The sequence continues at coordinate 58,997 of RYFJ01001174.1, forward strand.
CCAAGCGAAGCTTATAAGAGTTAGACTGTGGGAGGCTTCTCTCCAACTGATCCCTAATCTAGAGTTGGATTTTTGGATCTAGCCTCCTTCCTAGTGTAACCTTAGTTCTCCCCTTATAATCTTTAGGGGAATACCACAGTGGTTACACAGTGAGATTAGAGAATTAGGTATACTAAATCCCATCTTGTGTTGATCGGTAGGCCCGGTCGCTTGTCCTCCAGGGGGCCCTCTTAGAGCAGGTGAAGAGAGGAGCAAAGGTCGTTTGCCACGTGTCTGGGCGTAGCTGTCGAAAGCTTGCGAGGGAAGCCTGGGCTTGTCCTGCTGGCCACGGGACCCACCCGTTTCCCTCACGTCGAAGCAATAGGGGCACGTGAGACGGAGTAGATGGCATGGCAGTCCACCACGTCGTCTGTCATCCCATGCCCCTTGTCAGAAAAGGGGCAATCATGGCCTGCAGTAAGAGGTGTAGAGCCGTCCTATCTCCAAGCCACACGCTGGGTAGATATACATCCCGTTGTCCTTAATAGGAGAGATGCAAGGAAAATGAAGCGAGGAGACAGGCTCCATCGCGTCGTCATTATTGCCCCTGCCTCCATGTGCTCCTCAAGCCACTTGAGAAGAGCCTAGCTTGGGGGCAGGGTTAGGTGGCGGCCCAAGCTCGGCTTGCTAAGGCCACGAGCTAGGGTGGCACCCCGAGCTCAACCTCGGGGGCGCGAGCCTAGGGCCATGCTAGGGGTATCCCTAGTATGACTCCGTAGTGACCGTGCGCGGCGGGGCCACCAGTAATGGAAGCCCTAGTTGCGATTTCACCAATAGTTGTAAATTTTGGTACGTCATCCGACTACCGCTCGACATCCGCATGGTCTAAGTTCTACATGCATTGGCAGCGCACGATTAATTTTGCTAATGTTTCCGTCATCCGTTGCGCGAGAGAATCCATGTCGATCGCGAGCAAAAGAGTTCGGGGAGTCCATAATTCTGCATGGATAGCGAGCGAATGAGAATATCGCGTCCGATTTTTGTTTACACTACAGGTTCCTGTGGCTCTCCCGCTCCATGCACAACTCCCGCACAAATAACTCCGATCGAGATGCAGTTGCCCACCCACTCACACCTGCGCGCATGTCGATGCCTCGGGCCATGTTTTTTAGCTTTACTTCAACGTCGGATTCTAATAGACTTCCTTGACTAGTTGACCTTGATGTGCTCAATGGTTGGTAAGCTCATTCCGCCGCTTACAGACTATGTGTAAGTGAAGCGAGATTTTGGCTAAAAACCTATTGGACCTCAATGAAATTGGCTAATGAAGGCTCCAAACTGTACTGTTGTAGTTCTTCCTCCAATCATGTTCTTGATTTTTTAGATGAAATTTAAATCCCCATATTTCTTGCTTTGCGTGTCAGTTTGATCTCAAATCACCATAATTTCCTCATAGACAGTACATGATAAAAGGAATGTTTTATCCTATCAGTACTCTCTGGTTCAGAAAAACATATCATTTCTTGTATGCATCAAGTCAACATGTCTTTACCTATTATAAAAATTAAAGTTGTTTCTACTGAAATTTTGGTACGTCACAAATTTTTGGTATTGTCATCTAACTATCGCTCGGCATAAATTGGTTGTCGTCCGTGTCCCCTGTCCAGCGCCGTCCATCTATTTCCTCCCATGCGGTGTGACACGCACTAGGCCCATGCGTCAGGGCAACATCTTCCTTTCCTCCGTCTTCGATCATCGGTCAACAAGGAGTCCGCAACTGGCCACACAAATCTCGCCTCTCCCCTCACCTTCCCTTTTCTAAATCTTTCCACGTCCCACCGGGAATCCGACTCCAGCGAGGCGCTCCAATCCCCTAATAGCGGAGGACCCCCCACGGTGTGGGGAGGCATGATTTCCTCCAGCAAGCTCAAGTCTGACGACTTCTACAGGTCCTTTCTGATCCATCCTCCCTCCTTTGCCCCTGTCGTCCCATCCCTCGTGGGTTGGGTTGTTGGTGCTTAGTATTGTGTACTGTGTACGTACGTGCTGTGGCGTGCTCGACAAGGACAAGGTTGTTGGCTCGATGCGATCCGTGATCAGGGTTTGAGTGAATGGCGGATACTGATAATGTTGGCTTGTTTCTATGTCCTAGAGATGTGACTGCAGCATCACTATTTGGGGCAGGGTATGATTATCCATTGTAGCTCCACATGAGAGTAACTCCAAAAGCGTCTCCAAATCTTGCTTGCCATTTGCTCATTTGGCTAGCTAGCCAAAAAGATTCCTTGCCATATTTCCTGCACACTTCAACTGACTCTCCATTTCTCACTCTCCAAATTTCAACGGCTAGTTTTCTCTCCAAAAATCTGCACACTCCATACCTCATACTGATGGTCTGGTGCGCCTAGCAATGATATCCTTTTGTAATGACTCGTAATAAGTTTTTCTTGGTCCATCCAAAACACTTGTGTCAATACTCATAATTCTCTCATCTTCCAATGATCTCTTCAACTCTATGTCTTTGTTCATGGCATCAACCTTGCTCTTCTTATTGCCATCTTGTCTTGTTTTTGTGCTAACCTTACTTGGTCTTGTGCTAACCTTGCTTGGTCAATTGATATCTTCTCTTGCTCCATTACTAAAGCTTGTTCATAGCGCTCTTCCTTTAGTTTCTCTTTGCTAGCATCCCTCTCATTCTTCTTTGACCACATTACATCAAGAGTCTCAAAGCATGAATCATTATCTTGGCCTAAATTATTTTTACCTCTCTTTTCCCTCTCCTTTGCCGCTTCTTACCACCGGGTTTTTTCAAAAAATCGACCGATGGATTAATCTCCACTGCATCATCATTTGGACTACATGAGTCAACACTTGCAAGAGTATGTGATTCTTCTCCTGCATTTGAGGAAATGTTCTGCTGCTTCTTAGATGGCAATGATTGTTTGAAGTCAAAAGTTGATTCCATTTTGGCGTGTGCTCCAAAAAAGGCCAACAATGCAAGAATCCAAATGGTTTCTTCTCTTTTCCTTTGAACACATCACAAGCTTGAACAAGCTATCATCAAAACAATAATTACTTATCAGTTCCTGATATTACATTAATTTAACAGGCAACAAAATTCAAAAAAAATTAAACAAAGCCTGTCCCTTTCTGTCATCCCACTCTGCCTCCTACGTTCTACATCAACCATACAAGCTACACACTTGTTGGTATTCCTTTGTATATCACTCCAACAATGTATAAGAGAATTATAATTGCAATCTGAATCGAATTCTCTATGTTCATGGAAGTAAAAATAAATTCTCATCCAATAGGTCGTGCGTTGTTGTTCATTACTTTGGATTGCATCCATACTAATATTAAACCAAGCCAAGACCAACATATTGTCCTCCTCATTTGAGAAATTTTTAGATCTTTTGGTCACGGTTCTCACAGAGGTACGAGGTACTTCAATTACCTCTCGTCACTCAAAAATTCACCATCCATACTCCCTACAAAACAATTTCACCACATCTAAGTACTACGCAAAGCAAGATAATAATTGATTTACCTCACTGTACATTGTAGAGAAACTAGAAACTGTAACAAGAGTTGAATTTAACCAAAACCCCCAATTTCCTCTTCTTCTTCCTCTCTATTCTTCCACTATCAACGGTATGCCCTTCTCTTTTCCTAGCCGGTAGTAGCAAATGCAACACAATGGAGGAGGCCGGAGGTTATCTTCAGCAGCGATCGATGATGGGGGCAGCAAGGAGGAGAAATGCCGGCGCTGGGAGAATGACAGGGCATGGAGGGGAAGCTTGGTGACCGGCGATGGATCCTGGCAACGCTAGTTAGCAGATCCAAGCGTTGCAGCTCACCTCAGATTGGGAGGCGCAGGGGCAGGGAAGGCGGGGAGGAGAGACGCCTCAACTCGGTGCTGGTGATGGGCGGCAGTGGAAGGGAGGCTGGGAGGAGCGACGTTGGCGCTGGACGAGTGCGGGTTGCGTGATGGGATGGAATGGCCGCAAGGGATATGCGAGCGATAGATGTGTGCGGGACAAAGGAGAGGAAGAGGGTTAGGTCCTGTGGGTCCCATGGATGGCCAACGATTTTGGCTAGCCAGATTTGGCCAGCCAGATGGTTTGGCAAGCCAGTTGGCAAGGCTTTTGAAGGCCTTTTTTTTCTCTTTAAATCTATTACATTTTGGCTTAGAGAGCCAAATAGCTAGGCTTTTGGAGTTACTCTAACAACATTATTATTTGTTTATGCTTATGCAGATTAGCTGTCTTCTACCATTCGAACTGATTTCGTTTGATGATTGACAATAGTCCATTTCCTAACATCTGTATTAAACCATTAATTGACTATTAGATTTTCAACATGATAGGCTAGATTCTCAAGTCACCCTTTAAACATGAGAACTTAAACCTAACTTGGTCAAATACTCGAATTGGGTCTTCAAGAAAAAAAAACTTGGTTGAATTTTTTACTGAATTATTCATCCAACCTTGTATAATTAAAAATGGCTTCACCCATTGCAACGTATGGGCATTTTACTAGTAGATAACTAAAAATTGACTTCCAATAATAAAAAGCGAGTCCTCCCCCACACCAAGAGAGAATCGTTGGTTCGTCCCTTTTCGCACTGATCACACAAACGCCCTCAGATTGATGGATTGGGAGCGAGGAGACGCACCCAACTTGTGGAGAGCAAGAAACAAGGAGTTGAGGATTCAAATTTTTGGACATGTGTATAGGGGAATTGTTGGAGACGATTTTTCATAGAAAAATCTAAAATTTTGGGATTAGGTTTCGTTTTAGGATTCTATTGGCCAGGGTCCAAAAGTTCTTACGCTAGAACAAGAATAATGAATTTGGCTTGGGCCACAGTTTGATTTTGTCGAATGGCGTTTTGATAATAAAAAGGTCTCTGTCCCTTCACACTACGAACGCCTTGTAACTGTTCACGCTTCATGAACATGACAGAATGATCGGAATCTGAACTCAAACATTGATCGCTGAATCCAGCCAAAGGAAGCGGCCGATCCTGTAAAGGTCTTAATGAAATGAGCTGAAACTGAATGAGTGGATGGATGTCTTGGGACACTGCCTAAGGGGCTATTAATAGTGTTGAAGAGTGGAAAACGTGACAAAACAAGAAAAAAAAATGATTGCACCTTCATTTTGTGTTTGAGTATTAATACGACACTCAAAAAGAACGGAGACGATGGGGGAAGTCACCAATTTTCAGCTGAAAATTATCAGGGCCCAGAAGTTCTTAAACCAAAACGTAGAACTAACTGGGATAGAAGATTTTGGGCCGCTGTTCGTAAGATAGGATGCGATTTGGCCCAATCATAGCGTTTTTTACGTAATTAAAGCCCAGGATATTCTAGAGTACTATATCTTGTTGGTTGATCCCTTAACACCGAGCCCAGAAGATGCGCGTTGGGTATGGCCCACTCACGCTCACAAGTCTCTAACAACGAGGGATGAGTCTCAAAGATTTTAATGCAAGCTTTCCATCTACGCGCAATTATCGAACGCGCGTCGTTCTTTAAAATGTACTAATCCCTGTTCTTCTCAGCTCAGCAATAAAAGGAAGAGATCGATTCGTGCGTAGGCGACGATCTGTATTGAAAGAAGATCGAAGGGTGATTTTTATCGCCGGTGAATGCAGACGAGGACCAGAAAGCCGACGTCACCCGAGCCGTGAACACTTACACCGGCATCCTGCTACCACGACTCCAACCTCATCGATGAGTACCGCAGCGGCTTAGATAGCTTCATCCTCAATTGATCAGTACATCACCTTATTCCGTATAAGAGAAATTAGGTGCATGCAAACTGTAATCTGCTCGTTAGTTGCACCTAAACGAGACAATTTCGTTGAAATCGACGAGCCGGCCGCATATATCGATCATGCAAGTCCAAGGGAGTATGAAGTTACCCTTGGCACTGAACTACTAGCAGTGGAAATTGACGTCTAGGCGACGGCAACGAACATATCTGAGAGAAAGAGTCAGCCTGTCTAATCAAAACCGTGGAAAACGAAGGGGTGGTGAGATTTCGACAGGATGCGAAAAACAGCGCCGTGTACGTCATCCTGGGACACAAATTCTCCCATGGCAGCATGGGCTTAGTATATGAAACAACATCACGTTTGGTGGTCGAGTCGAGTGGCTCCCATCATGTTGTACTCTCTCAGCTAGTGCAGATCCATGTTAAAGCTGTGGGGTGGGTGATGCGTATCAACCTTGTCGATTTCAGTCCGGACTCCATTTTGATTTGGCTCTTCGAACGGAATATTTAGCTTGGGTCAATATCGGATCACCGGTATATCGTTCTGCGGTTTTACAATATAATATAAATTTGTTATCATAGAATATTTTATGAAATTTCATTTGTAATCACGCTTAACAAATAATACTGTCTCTGTTTCAAATTAGTTGTCACTCTAATTTTATCCTAAGCAGGGTTTGTAATATTACGCGATTACCTCTTGGTTATCGCAGTAATGCTGTGCGGTAATCCTTTCATTTTTGAAACCCATCGGTTTGTCGCGATAACTTCACGGTTTTTATGGTAACCGTGATACTGCCGGATAGAGATAACCACTACCAAAACAGTAGGGAAAACTCTAGTCCTATGTCAAATATTTCTAGCTTTGATCATTATTTTTTAAAAATTTATATGGTTTAACGTCATAAGATTTATGTTTTTAGATTCGCTATGAAAAATACTTTCATATAAAATAGAATTGACACGATTGATCCACATCATTTCTTTTGTGGGGTTTTAAGCTTTCTTACATATGTTGAATTTTAGGTGTGAATTTAGAATTTTTTTTTTAAAGAAATGACATACTAGATAAGGATATCTCATTCCAATGATATAGACGTAGTACCTAGGTATCAGACTTGATACTAGTAAGTATTAGCCTAATACCCATATGTATTAGATTTGATATCAGGTACTAGCTATATACCATTTGAACGGATACCGTTTCCTAATCTCCCCTATTTTAAATTTATTAATTTATTATAGGTTAACATACTAATAAACTTGAGCTAGTGAAATACTAACTAAATACAAACAGTTTGAAAGTAATTAAAGAACTAAGTACTAATTAAGAAGCAAAAAATATAATGATTTTTTTACTAACAAACTAAACAAATAGCCCATGAGTTGGCTCGTTAAGCTTGCAAGCTAAAAGCTCAGTAAGACTTGACTCATTGTGACCACGAGTTAGAGCCGATCTAAACGGAGCTTGATACAAATTGATCAGAGTCACGAACTTTTTTTACCTAGTCTCATACGCCACCAATGAATAGGGATGGACGCGAATCGACCTGTGAGTAATTCGTGATGGATTCTAGTCCAATTAAATAAATTAAATTTTATTTTTATTCTTAAAAATAAGACTCTATCATAGATTACCGTGGGCCTGAGGACCTAGGTACCGAGCGCCGCTGGCGTACACGCAGCGACAGCAAGCACGGGGCACCAGGACGCGACGCGGTCTTTTCTTCCGTGCAGCCTATCCACCCTTCCCTCGTCGGTCGGCCGGCCGCTGTCGCGCTGAAAACTTCAAAGCTCTCCGCATCGCAGTGGAGCTCAGGTCAGTCACACACGCTAGCTGTCGTGTGCGCGAGTCAATCTCCATCGGTTTCTCCACCCAACCACCGCTCCGCCCCCGCTCGTGGCTGGAATTTTTTGGTCCTGTTCCTCGCTGTCGCCCTCACCATTTCCATTTATCTCGGTCACGTCCCCCTTCGCACGCTCCCCCCGCTCCATGCAACCACACCACTTGTATATTAACTGTTCGTGTCCTCGTCTCGGTGTGCCACTTCACTCCCCATCCATCATTCCGTCGCGAGAGCCACAGAGGGTCTAGTGTGAGAGAGCAAGATGATGGGGACGGAGGCTACGACGACGACGGCCGCGCTGTGCCTGGCGCGCGCGCGGTCGCGTACGAGCAAGGTGCTCGACCTCGACGCGCCGTCGCCCAGGCCGTCGTTCCGGTCCTCGGTCGGCGTGCCGTTCCTCTGGGAGGACGCGCCCGGAAGGCCCAAGGTGGTCGTGCCGCCTCGGGACGTGGCCGGCGGCGCGAGCGTGACGCCGCCGCCCGCTCCTGCTGCCCCCGAGACGACACTTGTTTCTCCCGGCGGCGAAGCTGGCGGTGGTGATCGCGGTGACGGAGCCAAGGCGCGCCCCGTGCCGCCGCTCAAGCTTCCGCCTCGACTGCTGGCAGCGGCAGCCGCGGCGGCCGCTGTGGCCACGGCCGAGTGCTCGCTCTCCCCGAAGACCGTGCTGCAGGGCCCCTACGGCGGCGGCGGCGGCGGCGGCGGTGAAACCAAGCCACCGAGGCCGCTGAGGAGGAGCGGGAGCACCGCGAGCTACCGGAGGAAGCCAAGCGCCGGCGTGAGCCTCTGGAAGAAGGCCACGGCAGCGGCGAGAGGCAAGAAACACGACCACCACGACGCGGCGGCTTTGGACGCGTCGTGCGCTCTCCGGCGTCCTCTTCTCCTCATCGTCGTCGTCCTCGTCGCTGTCCTACTTCGCGACGACACCGGCGGCAGGCTGATGGGCACGAGGACCCGGAAGACGGCGAGGAAGGCGGCGCCAAAAGCACGGTGAGGATCACGAGGTTCACAAGGAACAGGAGCCTCCCGAGTGTGACCACTTCACACCTGTGGGTACGTGCATTTTCCCTCCTTCCTCTGCTTCTCCATGCTTTGCTCTGTTTCCCTGAACTGAACTTGACTGAACTGAACGTAAGATTTTTACTCTGATGTGCATATTGCAGTTCTAAAAAAAGAAATTCCGAAGGATATCTCTTTAAAAATGTTTTTTTATGTGTAATTTATATTGTTATGTGTTTTTTTAGTCTATCATTACTACGGGTCCGTTTCTAGAGCAAGTATATTTTTTTTATGTTTTGGGTCAACAAAACATAACTTGTGCCGATTATCGATCAACATTAGAAAAGATATTGCTGTGGTAGGGATGTTTTGTGATCGACAAATCTTGTGTATTAATTTTCTATGTGATTCTATGGGTTTAAGAATGGCGAACATATCATGTTTACCAGAAATCTGAAAATCAGGACTGTTGGAATGCGCCTTCATAGTCTTCGTACGCATGCCTAGCTCAAACATTCTAAACAAGCACACTTAACACATCTTTACATTTTTTAGCAGTTTTGTAGACATCCATTAATTTTGTCTAGTGACAATCTGGTGCAGAATATGTTAATGATCTTGACGACTAATCCAAAGCTGAACTTGTGGGCAGGCAAGCATCCGCAGAAGCGTCAAGCAGATTACTCCATGGAGCTAGAAACCCAGCCAGCTTCCAATGTACATTGTCATAAACTGTACCCAGATATGAAGATCACGAGTGCTACATCTACAAAAATGTTGTGATCTGGGGATTGCAAGGGCATCCGGATGACAAAGCGTTTGCTGCTCAATGTAACAAGAATTTAAGAATGTAAATCTGCAATGCAAGGATAGAGGGTTAAGTTGCGTAGGTCTCAAATTTTAGGTACGGAGAGCACGGATTTAGGGAGTTAGATGAACCTCCGCGTGTTGCTGCTTCGGGAATTTCTTCATGTATCCTCTGTAAATACCCTGGGATGTCAGAAACCAAAATGTTATAAACCAAACAGTGGGTTGGCAAAGTCAGGTGATCCCCTTGGAAGTAATATAAAGGGATTACAACTGAAAACCTCATACACACTGAATTCGTCGAATGGAAACTTGATAGCTTGAATTGAGATGGACATAAATGGAAAAGTTAGATTTACAGTGATTATTTCATCCATGACAATGAGCTTAAGTTTCATTAATCAGCACATAAAAGATGGGTTCATGCCTCAAGCCAGAAGCAAGAAACCGAATCCGGCAAAGCCATATTAGCTTGCCGTTTTGTAAAACATTAGAAATAACAAAATGTTGGCACCTCACAGCATTGTCAAGCAAGAACTATGCTTGTCTTGAGTATTTATGCCACCTAGTTTGTACGCCTCAAAAATGAATTCTAAGATTTAGCTCATATCTACTACTTCCTCCGTCTTAAAATAAATAACTCCTAAAGTTCAAACTTTGTCCCAAAATAAATCAATTTCTACCTTCTCACCCCCTTCGGTCCACAAATTTATTCCTTTAATTGTAATGCCCCATTTTTCGAACCATTAAAAACCTATTTTTAATAAAAACCCTAATTTCAAAAATTCGGTTCTTTGTGTGTGCCTAAGGACTAAAGTACCTCGGATCTCAATTGATCTTCTCCTTGAGACCCTAAAGTCCCCAACCAAAACGCCAATCAAAAATTTCCATCCAAATTTGCAATTTTTGCAATTCGACTTTCCTCTAGGGTCCTCCCTCAAAATTTAACCTTGTTTCCAAATATCCAAAATTCTAATATCCCTGGAACCCTCAAATATCCCTCGGAAATAGACCTCATCAAATCCCTGGCTCAAAATCCCAAATTTTGAACTCCCTCTTGAATCCCACCCTCGAGTTCCTCCAAAAATTTAAATACTCATATTCGAATATTGTATTTTTCTTCCCTCGGAAGCTCTTTATCAAAATTTGAATTCCAATTCAAAATTCCCTTCCTCTCCAAAGTTCAAATTCCCATCCAAAAATATCTTCTAAAATCCCCGGACCCAAGATTTCGAAGTTTGAAATTTAACAACTCCCCACCCTTGCCTATCCTCCCTCCAAAATTCAAAAACTATTTCAAAAACCCTAAAAGTCCTGGTCTTGGAAGCCTTTACAAAACCCTGAATTTTATAAGCCAAAAAAAATCAATTTTCAATTTCAAAATTTCCCTTCAAATATTCAAATGGTTCCCAAACAAATTTCTAGGAAATTACAAAATGATACTGTCACAGTGGGCCGCCTCATCTCTCTCTCCCGCTCGGCCTGCAAGCCGCTCAGCCGCTCTCACCCCGCCACCGCGCCTGCGCTCACAGGCCATGGCCCAGCCCCTCGGCCGCTCGTGCCCACGCTCTGACAATGGGACCCACTCGCCAGCCTCTCCGACAGAACCGCCCACGTGACCCCACCTGTCAGCCCCGAACACTGCCATCTCCCTGATGTCTCTCCTTCTCGCCCCCGCCACGTACTCGAGGAAACTACCCCGAGAAGGGCGCCACCCTTTGCCACCCTGTCGCGTCATTGTCGCCCGACCGGCGCTGCCTGACCGCCTCGGGCTCCTCGCCGTCAACCCGCCGCCCAAGCCCCGCCAAGCCTCGCTCCCTGTACCGCAGCATCGCCCCTCGCGCCACCGCCATTGCCGTCGAGTCGTTCTCCGAGCCACCACCTCTCTTCCTTGTCGCCAAGCTGCCGTGCTCCCCTATAAACCCGGCTGCCTCCCCTCCGTACTCCCCGCCACGGCAGCGCTTCTCGACCTCGTCACACCGCCGCCCTCGTCCGAGCTCGAGCTCGAGCTCTGTGAACCGCCGCCGCCGCTGCAATTCCCCATCCCTTCCGGTGAGCCCTTGCTTCCCCATTTTCCTCTTCTCCCTTCTCCTCTCCCTTTCTTCGATCCCGCCCCAACCAAATCATCCAGAGCCTCGCTGCCGGCGGCCTCGCTTCTCCCTGGCTCTGCTACTCGCCGCTGCCCTCGGGTCGTCGTCGCTGGCCGCCGTCGCGACCCAATCCCCTCAATCCGAGCCGCTCACCGTGTTCGGCATCTACTCCGCTCCTCGCCGCCGTAGCCCGTCCCTCCTATCTCGCCGCCGCTCGCTGGCGCCGCTCAGGGCGCCGAGCACCGTCGATTTCCCCCTCCCAGGCCGCTCTCTCTCTCTCTCTCGCTCTCTCCCTTCCTGTCTCTGTTCAATGGCCCCCACCGCCTCCCACTATATGACATATGGGCCCCACTGGCGAGTGGCCCCTCACCATCTCTCTGTCTGTATGACATGTGGACCCTACACGATTAAGAAAACTAATTAACCATCAAAACAAAATTGGGTCTCAATGACATATGGATCCAGTACCGATAAGTGCACAGTGATTCTCCCCTTACTCCCTCTGTCCTGTAGGCCCCTTGTCATCTCCTCTCTTATTTCCACTGATATGTCCTCTCTCTTTCTGTGTCACTGACATAAGGGCACTACGCCTCAGTTTCTCTCTCTAATCATGGGTCCTACCAATCAGCCAAGAAAATATTCCCTTGGCATATTTTTTTTAAGACTAAATAATTCTTTTTAATTTCAAAAAAATCATTTAAACTTTAAAAATCCACATTTTTTATCCGAAACTCCAATCGACTCCGTTCAGTCTCAAAATTTTTCTAAAATTAAGATCTACCTTATTGCACTATTAGTTATTAATAATATTATTTTATTTCTTGGGTTTTTTCTTGTTTTTCTTTCGTTACGCGTAGTCGACGATAACCAAAATTCTTTCGGACTTGGATTTTCGAAGATTTTGAAGACGAAGACAGAGGCAAGTCACTCTTTAAACATATTGCTCCCAGTTTATAAAATGTTATTGTTTGCCAAACTGTATTTTAGTGCGCACGTTAAATTGAATTGGCCTCGGTTCGCGCGATGACCGACGGACCTACCTAGTAGTTACAATATCCTGTAGGTTTGAAAAATCCTATTCCTTGTTGCTCTACCTCAATGTTACATCGGCATCCGTGCTCTATGAGCATGGGTAACGACGATCCCACTCAAATCACATGTGTTATCGAAACAAAAAAACTGAGTTTATAAAACCTTTTCATCCCGGCACGCGGTGTCGGTATGTTTGTGAAATCCTGCGATGCAAAGTGATCACCTGGTTGGAGATACTTTGTATTCACATATAAGGACTATTTTCTTGGGGAATTACGCTAATAATAGCACAGTGCGACTACATGGGTGGAATAAGACACCCTTGGCCAAGTAATTAGTAGACCCAAGGTTGGCTTGGTTGCCTTTGGACGTGGAGTTGCCAGAGTGGCAATATGAGATGCACCCGTGGGATCCTGAGTACGAGAAGTCTGGAACTCACCCGGTACTTGGTCTAGGACCCACCCAGTTGGCATCAAGCAATCTTAGAGACACTTTGAAAAGGCCTTATCGTGAACCTCCCCTGCTTGGCTAGTAAGGGAGTAAGTTCGCGTCGTGTGGGTAAAACATATACCTCTATAGAGTATTGAACTATTCGAATAACTGTGCCCACGGTCATGGGCAATATGAAGTGATTCCTCTAACATAGCTTTGTTTTTAGAAAAAATTGTGAAGTAGTTTGTGAATGGAACCGTTGCCAGAATCGGCTAGGTCGGTTGATGGATGACCGTTACGTGGTCTGAAATGGATCTGTGTGGACCGGGATGTCAATTGGCATCATAGATTAGGCTTCCCGAGCGGAAGCAGCATGTTGGTGATATGATGGCTCTGGGAGCCAAAGATAAGATGATGAGATGAATGATGTCCTGGGAAGGAAGAAAGTGAAAGAAAAATAATAGAAGAAAAATGAGATCAGGTTTGGTCCTAAAGAGGATGAAAGTGAAAATAAACTAATATATAAGATCCTCTGAACCGCTGTCATAGACTGACATGCGGTAGACTAGACTAGAAATTTTAATCAATTAAAATTTGTTTGTCCGCTTAAGTTGTTGTAAAGCAATTCGTGGACAGGATCAAAGCGAGAGCCTCCTTCTAGCTACACGTAAGACAACCCATACTTAGAGTTTTGAAAAAAATTTCAAAATAAAATTTTGCAAAATAAATCCCAGCCTTCCTTGGTGGCCTGCGTAACTCACTTTTTTCGTGACTTGATCTTTTTCCCTCCTTCAGGAAGAGTGAAGTTGAAGTAAAATTTAGGGTTTCTTTCCTAATCCCTAGCCGTTGCTTGTGGATTGAGTTCTCGCTGCATTGTCGATCTGCTATTGTTGTTCTGTTTGAGGGTTGCTGCTCAGGGCCTGCCCGAAATTGCAACGTATGAAGGTATAATATATATGTATTTATTTATTTAGTTGCTATGATACATCTCCGTTGACACTGCGGATACCAACAAGGTTTCCTGGGACTGGTACCAGCATCGCGGTTCCATAGGAGTTGGTTCACACTAATCTCCTACGGCACTTCCTCTCTGGCATCACTGTAAGTGATGCCAGGACAAGGGCGTTACATTAATACACCTTACCTACCCACTCACCAATACTATATTCACATTAATGAAGGGCACTGCAATCTTTTTTACTCCCCACTAATATTGTCTCGGGATACGAGGGTTGGGGTTTTTTGGGATGGAGGGAGTAACAAACATAAAGCGCCTGAGAACACCCCCCCCTCCCCCGTCGCTCCTGCGGGGTGGTGTGAACATGGTAGGGTGCCCAAAACTTGCGATTACACGAACCGCGAAACAACCCCTTTCAGCTGCTATTTTCTTTTTTTACCATTTTTTAATCCATTCTCGTTCACCTTTTTTTAAATTATCTCTCCTCTTTTTTTTTTTACAAAGCAGCAAACACAAGGATGGTAAAAGGAAGGGTATGGTTTACATAAAAAGAACCCGATGCAAGATGAAGATGACGACCAACAACTAGATGGACTCACACAACACAAGATCGACAGTACTAAAAAATGGCTCGGTAAATTTTGCGGTTTTTAGATCTGGTCTATAGGACATGAAACATACGACAAAGAACACAAGAACAAGTGATGAACAGAAGGCTGATATGTGGATGGTTTGTGAGAAACCTACCGTGACAACAAAAGCTCTGATACCAGATGGTGCGAACACGCTAGGATGGCTTGATCTTCACGGTACTAGGTTGACGACCTAAGGGTAAATTTCTGTGAACAACAAGTGTAACTAGCTTTATACCTACCAAGGTTGCCTGCGACCAGGGGATGTGGAGGGACGATCCTGTCGCGCCCGAAAATTCACCAAAATATTCTAATTTTTCCTAATTTCTGGATTTCGTGAAATATCTTCGAGTTCCATTTCCCAAATATTCCAATTTTCCAATCTCCATAAAAATACCCCCATTTTCAGATTCCAAAATATTCTCCATTTTCTAATTCCCACAAACATTCGATATTCCTGAGTTTCCAAAAATATGTCCAAATATTCACGATTTCCAAAATTCCAAACATCTCCCTAATTTCCAATTTTCCTATTTATTCCTTGAAATTCTTAAATTCAATTTCCAAATTCAGGAAAATTCCGGAGAAACTCCTTCCCTTTCTCCTTTTTTCTTTCTTTTCCATCTTTTCCTTTTTTTCCCCCTTTTCTTTTCTTTTCTCCTTTCTTCTTCCCCCTTCCTTCTTCTTCTTCCTCCCTTCCTCTTTCCTTCTCTCTCTTCGGCCTGAATCCAGAGCCGGCCTAAGCTCGACACCCTCTCCTTAGCCTCAGCCCTGCCTAGCCTGGCCTGCTCCTGCGCTGCCGCCAGAGCCCAGCCCCGCCCGGCCTGGCCTGCGCTGCCGCCGCGCTGCGCTAAACCTCCGCCGCAAATCTCGAGTGTCGCCAACTGCCTGCGCCCTAGATCCACCTATCCCCTATAAAAGCCAAACCGCTGCCCTCCTATCTTGTTTCCCCGTGCCCTAATCCCCAGCCACCTAGCGCCGCCGTCCTCCTGCTTTCCTAGTGCCGCCGCCGCTCTGTTCTGCCGCCACCAACGCTCTGGTTTGCCGCCGCCGGCCGTCCGTCGCCATGGTCGCCGTCTCAGTACACTGCGGGTGAGCGCCCTCTGCCCTCCCGAAGCCCGCCAGCGCCTCAGCCTCTCCCTTCCTCGCTCGGCATCGTCGTCTACGACCCGGATAGGCACTCCACTTTCCTCTCTACTAGGTGCCGCCATCCACGCCGTCGCACGGCTGTGCCGCTCCTGTCGCCGGTTCTCGCCGTCCTCCCCTGCCTCGCGCCGTCGTGCAATCCTTCCTCGGCCCCTGTTGCGCCATGGCTGGCAGGGCTCGGCTAGCCCCTCTGTGTGCCACCGACATGTGGGCCCCGACATCCTCTCCTCTTGTGCCGATGACAGAAGGACCCCACCGGCGCCCCTCTCCTCTGTATGATCTATGGGCCCGGCTAACAGTGCCTCAATCCATATCAATCGTTGGATCTCCAAAAGTTGATCCGGGTCATCCAAATCTCCTAAATCCCAAAGTGAATCACAACCGTCCATCTACCCCAATTAAATCTCAGTCCTTGGATTACTATAACCCCTGGATCCTGCCACACCAGCCCTAATCACCACCTCGGCTGCCACCTAACCTTTATGTTCACGTGGCGTTCTACCTCACTTCGCCAACTCAGCCAGTCCAGCACCCCACTGTTCCTTGGTCCATGAACTAGGTTCACAAGAGCCAAGCCTATGACAATAGGCCCTACTCATTTATTCATTCAAAATAATTCTTGTGATAATTAATTTCTGAGGGAATAATCCGAGAATATTCCTTTTCTTTTTCTTTCCGGATTTTCTCTGAAATCAAACTTCCGGAGGCCATATCTTTTCCGTCCGAACTCCGATTCGACCCGTTCTTCTTTCTAAATTCATATAAAGTCATGATCTACCTGTTTATGCACTTTATATGTATTGTTTATTTGGAGTTTCTTAGTGTTTTAGCTCGTTTTGCATGTAGTCGAGTCGTTTCTGCCGTTTCAGAGGAAGCGAAGTTCGTGGAAGAGTTTGGAAGACTCATCGAATACTTTTCTATTGCAAGGCAAGTCACACGACAATCCTGTTGACCATGTTGATCCCATATTGTGAAAATTATTTTATTTCAATGTTATTGCATGCAATGTTATGGAATGACATTATATGGGTATTTATTTATCCTATATTCCTTGATTATAGCCATTTTGTTATTGATGCCTTTACCTTGATACTTTGGATAATTAATATTAACTAGTTGGTGTTTGATTAATTATCTAGTTAGATTATTTTGGATCTGCTTAACACTGCATAGAAACTGTAGCTTCATTTTATATGGGAAAATTAATGAATCACTCATGAATAATTAATGATTAATGATTATCAGTTCACGACCATTGGTCGTGGTTGGTTAATTCATATGTCAACTAAAACTTGACTGAATGGTGGGTTATGAGCACCTGGTAGGGTGATGTTGCTAATGGTGCTCGTGACAATTAAGAACTGATTCGCGGACTACTTGTTGCGAAGCAATACTCGTACTAACCACAAGCCAGAATGGGTAATGGCAGGAACTAAAGTGTGATCCGTTCAACCAGAGGCCCCAGGGTGTGTTGTGGCTGTGTCAATAAGTCTATGTTTTGGACGTTGGATCGTCAACCTGATCAACCCTACCGGAGACTGGTGGTCCAACGGGTGACACTCTTGTTGTGCGGGTTTCATGGAGGGTCCTGTCACAATCTCTATTTAAGTACTTTCGGGTATCGCGACGCATGACTGACATGATGTTGAGATTGTGTCTTTTGGGTAAATTGGTACACCTCTGGCCAGAGTAAAACCGTTCGAATAGCCGTGCCCGCGGTTAATGGGCGGGCTTAGCAATGTTTTCTGTGATTAGTCCCACACTACTCATGAATGATAATAATTGGTGATAACTTGATAGCTCCAGTTGAAGGGTTATGGTTTGGGCCTGAACTACATTGCAATGCTATTCAGTGATTGGTTTAATATTGATTAATAATTAAATTATATTATTTTTCAATGATTTTAAATGCAAATGTTTTAAATATTGTTTATACAAATAAGCCATACTATGTTTTGGTGTTTGGTTTATACCCCACTTGAGTTACCTGTGGCTTGGTGCTGCTGCTTTCGCTAGGATTTTGTTTCACTGTTGATTCTTCTGTGGGAGGACTAAGTGCCTCTTTTGTAATTATTTATCATTATTACGTTTTGGTTATGTTTATCAAATTGTTGGTTTGTGTACCTCGGTTGATTCCTGGACGAGAATTTATTGCACAAATTAGCTTTGAAAATTTTGATGAATTTCTGGACGTGACAGATCCGAAGCCTCCTGGAATCCAACGCGATCTCCGAACGACCACAGAACCATAAGCTGGGACTAATCCACACACAAAAACCAAAATCACGAACTAGGGGATCCAGAGGGATCTCTCGCAAGCCCAAGAAGAACTCACAAGAACAAAGGAGTAAGTCACTCAACAGCTTGGCCGTAATACCATGTATCGGTTTATTAGATGATCAAAAGTTGTGAAATGGCAACTCTAAAGGATTATTTATACTAGGAACAACCCTCCTAGCAAGGTGTGAACACAACTCATTAGTTGGGAAGTGAAAGGGCCAGTGGAGTGGTATTTAAGAAGACTCCTTGGTTTCTCGCACAACTGTTTGGCTGCCTGGCAGTTTTTAGTATAATGGTCATTACTCCCTCCTCAAAAGTCTAAATAACAAGCTGTTTGTTGCATGTGAAAGTAGACTTAATAAGCTTTCCATCCATATGTATTATGCATGGTGATTCACACTAGGCTGGCTGAGTTACTCTTAGAAGTGGTGGCTTATGTCAGCCCATGGTCTTCTCCATAAACCATCTTGTTCTTCTCATAGTCCATTCGCCCTTAGGAGCCTCATACGTAAACCTGAGTAAAGGAAGTGTACACGACTTAGGTAGTATATAGCTCTCATCAATATAGAAATACATCTGAGAGAGTAGCACATAAACCTATTGTTGTAGTTTTTTTGCCCGACTGCGAGTAATCGGTCCTTTAATTTCTTGTGCACATGAAATTGGTGATTGGCTTCGTGTGGATAGTCTTTCATTTGCTTCTTTATGTGTACACAGTGTTTGGCTTGGCATAACTTGTGTAGCTTGTCCGTCACTTGCAGCTGTAACTTGTGAAACATCAGGTGTAACCGGTTCCATTGTAATATTGGCTAGGATGTCCTCATGAGGGGTGACTTGGCCGGTGACCCAAGCCGCCACTCCACCTCCCCGCCTTCCCCCTCGCTGTCACCGGAGCCAGCCGCTGGAAACCGTTCGGTGGCAAGGATGGCGGCTATGGGGCCTTCTATTCTCTGTGTGGCAGGTCTGCAGGAGGTCGCCGGCAAGGGCTGGCGGTACGGCGGGCCAGAGACAATGGCGGCTCGCATGGTGGGACCGCCGGATGGTGTGCGGCTGGGGGCAGAGACGACGGCTGGTATACGTCCCCCAAGGCCAGATCTAGCCGTCCTCGGCCAGATCTGACGGCGGCGAGTGGCGTCGGTGTAAGGGCTTCGGTGCAGGTGGCGTGTCGCAAGAGTTGAGTGGACGGCGAGGAGCTGGAGCGGCCGGTGGGGCATCATGATGGAGAGGCGGCGTTGGTGCCTGGTGAGGCGTTGGAGAGGCCACTGGAAGGTGGGGACATGGCTGCGTGCGTGCACGGCTGCTGCTCGATGGCCGGAAGGCTAGGGCAGCGGGGAAATGGTGGGCATTGGTATAGACGGTGGCTCGGACGACCGCGTGTGGATCTTCCCTTGGGCTGGACAGACCTCTCCTCTCTCCCTCGAGCTCCTCCCTCTCTAATGGCTGGTCTACTTCTAGACTTCGATCGCAGGGAGCTCCATGGAAGAGGGGTGACAGCGGTTTGGCCAGAGGGGTTCTGTACGGTGGTGGGCGGGCGGCTTTCGGCGTCAGCAGCGCCGCCATGCGGGTTGACCCATATAGGGGTGGGGCCGCTTAGGAGGTTTCCGCCGCATGACTGAGCTTTGGGGCAGAATCGAAGCTGCTTGGCCAGGCGTGGCAACCTTGGTAATCATAACCCTCAACTGCTTTCATTCTTACAACACGGTTTTTTGTGGGTTATTTATTAAAAATATTTTTTTTTGTTGTGTTGTAACACTAACCATTAGCATATCATTACTACGGTCGATTTCTAGAAGTATTTTTTTTGGGTCAACAAGAGATAACTTGTGCTGCTTATCGATCAACATTAGAAAAAGATATTGCTTTTGTAGGGATGTTTTGTGATCGACAAATCGTGTGTATTAATTTTCTATGTGATTCTATGTTTTAAGAATGGAGAACAAACATATCTTATTTACCAGAGATCTGATCAAAATCAGGACAGTTGAAATGCGCCTTCATAGTCTTCGTACGCATGGCTAGCTCAAACATTCTAAACAAGCACGCTTAACACATCTTGCATTTTTGACAGTCTTGTACACATCCATTATTGTCTACTGACAGCTGACAAGCTGGCGCAGAATGTGTTAATGATCTTGACGACTAATCCAAAGCTGAACTTGTGGGCAGGCAAGCATCCGCAGAAGCGTCAAGCAGATTACTCCATGGAGCTAGAAACCCTGTAAGTTTCCAATGTACAGTGTCACATACTGTACCCAAACATGCAGATCACGAGTGCTACATCTGCAAAATGTTGTGATCTGGGGATTGCAAGGGCATCCGGATGACAAAGCGTTTGCTGCTCAATGTAACAATAATTTAAGAATGTAAATCTGCAATGCAAGGATTTAGGGAGTTAGATAAACCCCGCGCGTTGCTTTAGGAATTTCTTCAGATCTCCTCTGAATATACCCTGGATGCTCAGAATAACAAAACGTAAGAAACCAAACAGTGGGTTGGCAACATCAGGTGATTACAACTGAAAACCTCGTACACTCAGAACTCGTCGAAACTTGATAGCATAGGCGGAGATAAATGGAAAAGTTCTGTTTACAGTGATTATTTCATTCATGACAATGAGCTTAAGCTTCATTAATCCGTACATAAAAGTTGGGTTCATCCCTCAGCCAGAAGCAAGAAACTGAATCCGGCAAAGCTTATTTGGCGCATAAATGCGCGGCAATACTAGCTTGCTGTTTTAACGTATAAAACATTGAAAATAATAAAATGTTCAGAGCTATTAGCATAGAAGTGTCTGCGCCATACATGAATGTTCCGTCCCTGAACCACGAAATTTCAAATCCATCCGCTATGTCCTGCTAGTCACCTGAGTTAGAAACCGTTCCCATGCAGAGAAGAAAAGGGAAAAATAAGAAAGGATATGATAACTAGGATAATTTACGACATCATACTCAAAATTTGTATTTATGAATCACGCAGTGATACACACTAATATTCAAGTGAAATCATATAAATAAAGTTTCTGTTTAGTGTTACTAGTAGCCAACCCGTGTATTGCATGGACCGTTGTTATCAGGGGCGGATCCAAGATTTTTGGTCGATGGTGTCACTGTCAACTCGACGATTACATCCTCTAGTAAACTTATAATGAGTATGAAAAGTAAAAAAAGTGCTATTCGACATGGTGAAATTGAATTTTCTTTTCAAAAATCATATTTCGACCATATATTTATACTATCCATCCAATTAGTGAAATTAAATTATAGAGCAGCGAACTAAATAATAAAAATGCATGTGTACAAGTAAATAGCACCACTAGTTTTCTTACCTGAACCTAACATTATGAAAAAAAGATTAGAAGCCCTAGGCCCAAGGAGATCAGCATCGTATTATCGCTTATAAGCTATAGAAAAAAGGTCTTTCAAAGAGGTCCTAGGAAATAAGAATAATCCAAAATGCTCAAAAGATCTCAAAAGCTAAAAACATATGTAATCATTGCTGTCAAACAAAAAAAAACCTACGTAATCATTAGAGTTTGAGGAAATTAATCAGATGAGCGCTTGGTATGTAGGCTAGAACGAAATTAAATGGAAAAAATGACCATTTCGGCATGTAAAAGAAAAAAAACATCACTGTTGCTGCTCCACCATGTTTTAAGGAGGGATTCCAATGGGCCATCACATGTCTCGTGGAAGGCAAAGAGCTTAAAAAAACCATCTGTTCTGGCCTTTAAGAACAAGATATCCACCTACTGCTGCTGTCCGGCTGGTGTCATAAGGCCTAGCCTACTGGTGTCATTTGCTGTAAAATAGTGAGAGGTAGTTGTACTGGCCAAAAGCCATTGGTGTCAGGTAACACTAGTGGCATTACACTGGATCCGCCCCTAATTGTTATTGATATTATGACTGCTAAAATTTTGATCACTTATTGGATATGTTGGCTATTTGTTTTTATAAAGTTACTTCTGAAGGACAATCCTATGCTTAATGACAAACCAAGTATTAAACAGAGTATTCAAATACTAAATCACTGAAGGCTGATGCAAACATTAATAAGTGCCGGTAGGTAACACTAGTGGCATTACACTGGATCCGCCCCTGGTTGTTATTGATATTATGACTGCTAAAATTTTGATCACTTATTGGATATGTTGGCTATTTGTTTTTATAAAGTTACTTCTGAAGGACAATCCTATGCTTAATGACAAACCAAGTATTAAACAGAGTATTCAAATACTAAATCACTGAAGGCTGATGCAAACATTAATAAGTGCCGGTATGTACTTAAGTTGGAGTCTCAAATTAATATAGATTTTTAATTTAATTTAGAAATCTGAAATTAACAAGTGCTCCCTCTCCCTCTGTCCAAAAATATAGCTATATTTAACATTCAAATTTGTGTCCTAAATTATAGCTACATTTCTACCTAATCTAACATTTCAACCAATTACAAACATCTCTCATTTAATTTCTACACTGTCACATCCTAAAAATCGGCCTAATTAAAAATTATTTTGGGTAAATGGAAATACATGAATTCACTGAAAAATTTGTTTGAGGAAGTATTTGAATAAAATTTTGAAATCTCCAATACTAAAAATCCCAAGTTTAAATTTTTAAATAAATACTTGGATGCTTTTATATTTCTAGGGTTTTGTCAGAGTATTTTAAGCGTTTAAGTATTTATAATAATAATCTACCTTTTGTTGCATGGTGGCTTTTACTTCTGGTAAATCCCCCATGATTTAATAAACCCTCTGAAATTTTCGTGGAATTTTCAGAGCTCTAGAATTAATTTTAATGCTATAAAGATCATTTCAGTAATTAATTAAATGTAAGATAAAATCTCTTTTCTTTTCCCTTGTTTTAGCCTTTTGATGTCCCTCTGTTCACCTCAACTTTGGTTTCCTTCTTCTTTAGGGATTTGGAGTCGCTGTCGAAACCCTAAAGTATCCTCGATGTCTTAAATCCAGAGCTCTCGGATTTAGTCCATCTCAAGACCCCGAAAATCCCCTATATCTCCTTGACTCCCAGAATATTTATAACACTCTAAATATTCCATCTTCCGGGAAAAACATTCTAATTTCTCGCATCTCCAAAATATTCACGTATTTTGGAAGTTCAAATATTCCTCGAATATCCTAATTTCTCGGTCAACGCAAAATGCCCTCCATTTTCTCACAAATTCCTGATTCCGTAAATATTCTCGATTTTTTCCTGATTCTGGAATACTCCTGATAATTCCTTCCAATATTCTATAAATTCCCAAAATATTCTTATACTTGGAGGGTTCCAAAAATTCCGTTGATATTCCTGATTCCAAATAAATATTTCGATTCCCACAAACACCCGAGATTCCTGAGTTTTCAAATATATATATGTGTGTGTAAATGTGTGTGTGTCCCAAGATTCGCGACACTCCAAAAATTCCAAACATTTTCCCAATTTCCGATATTCCTATTATTCCTTGAAATTCTAAAATCCAAATTCCAAATTTTGGAAATTTTCAGAAAAGCCTTCTCCTTTTCCTTCTCTTTCTCCTCTTTTCCTTTTTCTCTTTTTCCCCTTCCTTCTTTTTTCCTCTCTTCTTCCTCCCTCTCCTGTTCATCTTCTTCCTCCAGATTCCTTCTCTCTCTCAGCAGGAGCTCGGCCTAGCCTAGCCTGCCCCCTGCACGCCTGGCCCGGCCCGCCGCCGCAGCTCCCCGGCCCGCGGGCTACCCCGTGCCACCGCGCCGAATCCCGCCGCCTCCGCCGCTTTTCTCGGGACGAGCCGCTGCCACCCAATGCCGAGGCTGGACTCCTCGCACAGCCGCCGCCTGCGCCCTATAAATACCGCAGAGCGGCCGCCCCTACTCCCGTTTTTCCCTGCCCCGCGCCCTAGCGCCGCAGAGCCGCCGCCCCGCGAACCGATCTAGCGCCGCCTCCCTCCTGCTCCTAGCCGCCGCCGCCGCCCACATCTGTGCACTGCCGCACTAAAGACGCCAGCGCTGCCCCTCTGCGCCACCGCTCGCCCCTGCCCAGCGCCGCCCCTCTGCGCCGGAGCCCGCCACATCTGCCCCGAAGCCGCCCCAGCGTCGCTGCGCCTGCTCTGCTCTGCTCCCCAGTCGCTGACGCCGCTGTGCCCAGTCGTCGCCGGCCGCTCGTCGCCGTTGCCGTCTCCCTCCGCCGCCGGTGAGCACATCAGCCCCGCCTCCATCTTCTCCATCGGGCGCCGCACTGCTCCCCGCTCGGCATCGTCGTCTCCATCATCTACCTCTCCCTTCCGCCGGTCTACCGTCGACCGCCGCCGTCATTTCCGCCTCTCCGCCGCCTCGGTCGCCGTCAGGGTCGCTGTCGACACCATCGTCCTCGGACCGCACAGCTTCACACCATGGAGTTCGCCACACCCCTGGGTCACTGCCGTGCGGGGCCCCTCCTGCGTCTCCTCCCTCCACGACTGATGCCTGGATCCTCTCTAATCGGGAAGGCAAGTGGGCCCATGATCTACAATCTAATCCGATCTCGTTCTTAGAATTCTCATGATTCAATCGTAGTCATCCAAGACACATAAAATCTCGGTCTGATCTTAATCGTAGGATTTCTTCGAAATTCATCCTTCCATCTGAGCCACTAGATCCACATAAAATACCGGATCAATCTTGGCCGTTAAAATCCATCCAGATCGAATCCCAGTCGTTGACTCTTTTTAATCCAGTCAGAATCATAACAGCCCTAGCCAGTCTGTCTCAGTTGCCACCTCAGCCCTAAAACCCCAGTCGATATCCACCTCACTGCCACCTATGCCCTTTTGCCCTAGTGTTGCCATGAGTACAACCATCTCAACACCAGTCCACCACTCCATCTTATCCTCGATCTGTAAACCTAGTCCGTATAAACCAGGTCTATGACAGTGGCCCCCTACTGTACACAGCCAAAATATTTTTTTTAATTCGAAAATCCTGAGAATATTTTAGGGAATATTCTTTTTCAATTTCAATCGGATTTTCTTAGAATTAAACCTCCGGAGGCTGTATCTTTTTCGTTTGAACCCTGATTCGATCTATTATTTTTCCTAAATTCATCTAAAATCATAATCTACTTGTTTATGTACTTTTTATGTACTGTTTAATTGGAGTTTCTTAGTAATTTTTCTCATTTTGCTTGTAGTCATGTATAATCACCGTTTTGGAAGATCGCAGAGTCTGCGAAAGAGTTTAGAAGATTTGTGAAAATCGTTTTCTATCGCAAGGCAAGTCACACGACAATCTCTTTGAGTATGTTGATCCCATTTGCGAAAGTTACTTTATTTTAATGTTATTGCATGAAATGTTTTAGAATGTCATTATTACGGGTTATTTATTTATTATCCTATATTCCTTGTTTATGGTCATTTTAATGTTGTTATCTTTGCCTTGATATCCTGGGTGAATAATATTGACTAGGTGGATGATTATTTACCGATCTAGCTAGATTATTTAGGATTTGCTTAGCCATGCATAGAAATGGTAACGTCATTTTATGTAGACCAGGATTGTGATGTTCGGTGCTCATGACAGTTAAGGACCGGTTCGTGAAATACTTGTTGCAAAACAATACTCGTGCTAACCACAAGCTAGAATGGGATAGCAGGATTTGAAGTGTGCCGAGTTCAATAGGAGGCACCAGGGCTTGTTTATGGCTGATATAAGTCCACACATGGCACTGACAATAATCCATGCTTAGGGCATCGAGCCGTCTTGTGGGAAGGCACTTGATTACCTCTACCGGAGAGCGGAGGCTTGGCGGGAGACTCTCCTATTGTGCGAGTTACATGGATAATCCTGTCACAACTCCTTTCCGAGGTATCATGGTGGTATTAAGGCACACAGTAATATATTGTGGAGTTGTGTCTTGTGGGTAAATTGGTACACCTCTGGCCAGAGTAAAACTATTCGAGTAGCCATATCCACAGTTATAGGCAAGCCTAGCAATGTTTTCTATGATTAATCCCATACTATTTAATGATGATAATAAATGATGGACTTGATAGCTCTAGTTTGGTGAGTGATGGTTTGGGCCTGAACTGCATTGGAGTGTTGTTCAGTGGTTGATTCAATATTGATTAATGATTGAACTACACTGTTTCTCAATTCTTTTAAACGCAAATGTTTTAAATGCTGTTTTATACAAATGAGCCATACTATGCTATTTCTTTGGAAGCATGTTACATTATTTTACATTCCTAGTGTGGCTTGTTGAGTATGGTGGGTGCTACTTAGTATTGATATATCACAATCATCAGAGTGAAGATTCGCGAGGAGAAGTTGATGTTTGGCTTATATCCTAGTTGAGCTACCTGTGGCTTGGTGCTGAAGCTACGCTAGTTGCCGTTTCACTGCTGTTTATTTCTGTGAGAACTAAGTGCCTCTTTTGTAAATACTTATAGTTATTTTGTTTTGGTTATGTTTATCAAATTATCGATTTGTGTACCTCGGCTGATTCCTGGACGAGGATTTATTGTACAAATTAGCTTTAGAAATTCTGGTGAATTTTTTGGCATGACATATACCCACTTTTCCATCTCAACCAATTACAACTATCTCTCAGTTCATTTTACCCTTCTTATTAATACCCCTACCTAACTCTAAAAACCCTTATATTTTGGAACAGAGGGACTATCGAGCTGTACTTTCTACAGATTCTCAATTATAGACTTTTTTGATTTAATAATTTCAAAATTCGTAATCAATATATCACGTTGTACTCGGTTTGGTGTCTCATTTATAGTTTTTCCAGAAATAACAATTCCGAATTTCAGAATTAATCACCACCGATTTATTCTTAGGTTGGAGTCATTTAGTTTTTTATTATTAATTTAAAAAAATTCACTACAATAAATATCCTCATCAGTGCCAGTTGGCAAACCTCGTCAGTGATGGTTTTCTAACCGACACTACTCTTTGGGCATTGATGAGCGAGTCTCATTAGTGCGACGGTTCGTTGCACAATTAAAAAAAAACTAGCTCAGCTTGATTTGAGCCGATGGTTCGAGTCAGAAAAGCACATTGACTCGATGATTCAAAACCCATGCGTACACACTGATTCAATGATTCATTTCATTTACTAAAAAAATTCTATGATTCAACATGCATACACATTGATTCAATAAACATCATCGACAATATATCACCACACCACATCAAATCGGACTCAAAATCATCATCATACTGCACCAGAACAACATGCATACACATATTGACGCACATCATCAACTCTACAACAACTCACCGCCACACCAGATCGCATCGTCCCTACGGAGTCGTCGTCGTCATCATCGTCTACCTTCCTTAAACTGCCACCACTGGCATTGTCATCATCACCCTCCCACTCCATCCTCCTACTAGATCCGGTGGCCCCCGAGCCAGATCTGGCCGAAGAGGAAGAGGACGGAGAGAGAGATGGGGGTGGTGGCTCTGGATATTGAGGTGGCGGAGCAAGTCCGGGAGCCACGACTCCGGGAGAGAGGGAGGGAGAGAAGGAGGCGATTGCTGCCGCCACCGTCGCTGTCCTAGCGGAGTCACTGACGCCGTCGTCGATCTCACTTGCCGCCGTCTTCTCCCTCTAGCCTCCACCACCTGTGAGGTCGAGGAGGCGGCCAGATCTGGTGGCCTAGCCACATCTGCCGCTTGTGGACCTCATCATTGTCGTCCCCCAGGCCAGCCGCCATCGTCCACTAGGTCAGGCACGCAGGCGGCAAGGTGGGTGGGAGATCGAGCTGAGGAATTGAGGAGGGTGTCTAAAGGAGAGATCTAAGTAAGAGGGAGAGAAGGGAGAGAGAGAGATCGAGGGAGGTGAGGGATTGAGGAAGAGTCTCGGCTGACTTAAAGCTAGCGGGTTCGGCTCGATCGGCTAGCTCCACATATTGGTGCCGGTTCTCAATCATACTAGGCACCTGGACGGGTGAGTGGGTGGAAAACCCTTATCAGTACCAGTTTTTCCCCAACCGGTATTGATAAAATGGTACGAATGTGCTCTTCTGTAGTAATGATTTGGAAAATAAACTATTTAGTTGTATCTGGTTTGGAGTTTCGCTTTTAGCTTAAAGTAAAATAAAAGATTCTATGGTGTTGATAGCAGCATATTTTTTCTAACACGATTTCTCAATACGACTATAGTCATAATAATATGATCTATATGTTCAACAGTCAGATCTTTTTTGTCAAACTATGTGCTTACTCATAGGGCCCTAGTATATATGTGTAGACATTACTCCTTCTCAATGTGCAACCACGCCCTTATTCAGGTTAATAATATTTAATTTTTAAGCAATTCAACGTTCACTCCGTTCTAGAAGCTATCTAAACCATCCAAAAGGCAGACCATCAAACAACGTCGATGCTTTTCAAAATTTCTCAATCTCTAACTGCTTCTTAAGATGAAATCAGAACAAAATAGACTTAAAATCAGTACATTATGGTTGAATGTAGGACATAGTGAATTATATAAAATGCCTGAATGTAAGGTTTAACAATGAATAACAATGCTAAAGACGAATGGGAGTGAACGTGCGCACCAAAAAAGAAACCCAATAAACTTCGTTCACCTCGAAACTGGTGGGATTTGAAGAAGATTATGAAAATCTCCATTCTTGTGAACTACGGAATCATGAAAGTAAGGAGTTGTGTAAGTTTTTTAAATTCCAATTGCATAGTTGAGATATATCAACCTTGTCCATTTTAATTTGCCATAAGAAACAGAAAATGGAGTTAGCCATGCATGCCAGTTCACATTGTGGAAATGTGGCATATGAAATGTTAGGCCCTGTTTGGATTGAAGGTGTTGGAGACAGGCCACAGCCCCTTTGGACCGTCTCCCTTTTGGAAGGCTCAAGACCGAAGATAACGACCAAAGTACCCTCGGGCAACATAGGACTGAACATGTGGGCGAAGGGCCCAATCTAAGGTCTAAGGGCGAAGGACGTAGCATGTCGGACGAAGACGAAGGGCACAAAGGCGAAGGGCGATGCGCGTGAGGCCAAGCCGCCGTTGAGCGGGCAGAGCCTAGCCAGGAGACGGAGAGGCCAAAGCTACAGGCAAAAGGCCTAGGAGGCCGAAGATACAACCCAGCGGGCGAGACCACGATGTGCCTCTATCCCAGCTAGGGGCATGACAGCCAAGAAGGCCGAAAGGCCCATTAAGGATACGGCCCACGTAGCGGCCCGGTGGCCCGCGTGGCGGCCCAACAGCCCGTCGAGAGCCTGTGGACAGGAAAAGATGAAAATGCTCCTGTAGCTATCCCCATCAAGGGAGCATAATGTAATACCACATGTAAATAAAATTCTAGTGCTCGTAACTATACCCATGGGCCTATAAATAGGCACCCAGATCACTGTAATGGCAAGGTTTTAGAGATTAATACAAAATATTTATCACTTTAGTCTATACTTAGAATCTACCGTTATTCTTCGACAACAGGAGAAATTCCAAAAGAATTTCATTCCAATGGAATTTTTTTCCTATGGTGGTGTTCGGAACATAGGAATTAGCTTATTCCATCGTTCTCTTGATTCCTTTACATCCTACAACAGTGTAATCACCGTTCGAATGAATTTTCAAGTTCCAAGGTATTGGGAAGAAAAAAAAAAGGGACAAATAATTACAGTTTACGGTAAATTTCTTCTTTTTAATTTCCGCTAATAAGGAGTATAAGTTTTTGAATTAAAAACTTTAAGTGAAGGAGATAGTAATCGTACTTACTGATGCTTTCTGGCCAACGTAACTTGCTGCGCTGCTCGTTAGGCTTCTTCTAGTCGTATTGTTCTAAGCTCTCCAAGCTCATCCTGCATGCCAACTCCAGCTGTGCTCGCTTGCTCCCTTCCACCAACCATAAGGTTGTTTACTGCATCTTGTGCGGCGTTTCCAACCAGCTCTCCGTCAGTGACTACGTTTGCGACCTTCCTCCACCCCAATATGCTGCGTTCCAAATCTACCCTATGTTTTCCTCGTAGTTCATTCAACATGGGCTCAGGATCTTCTAACAATGCTTTTTTGGTGATAATTGGCTCACACAGTAACTTCGCGACCTACATCATACAACCATGCATGCATGAAGGCCACCAGTTATTAAGAAAAGCAAATTACAGCATGAAAAAAAAAAGGCTGAAAAAACCTTCTGGATTAGTTCAAGGTCAAATTTGGAATCAAGATAGACGGCACCAACAATGGTCTCAACAATATCAGCAAGCACCTTTGGAGCCTCAATGGGATCACCACTATATGGGCCACGAACTGACACGAAAAAACGGCTGACCTGCATCACAAATGCTATAGTCAGTGTACGTAAGATCATACCAATCATCAAAATGCATGGTTGGTGCGCACAATCTTTATATCACACAGATAGTATTAACTGTTTAAAAGACAGAGATAACATTATCAGGAGCTAATGTACATATACAACAACAACGTTAGAAGAAGAGAAACGGGACCTGTGATGAACTTCTATTAGAGTCGCACAATGCTTCAAGCTTAAAGATTGTCTGTTAGAAAATCGTGAGAATAAGCATCAAATTCAAGTTTTTGTTTAGGCTTTGCTGTACGTGGAAAACTGGAATCCCTAATATAGTTATAAGAACTTTGCTAGCTGGGCTCAGGGTGGGGATCTAGCTAGGCTGGAATTAAGATCACCGGGATCATCTCTATTGAACATGGGGTCTTCTTTACATGCTAATTTATTGTAGGATTTACCAAATTCATTAGTGTCACAGGACCACAGCAAATTCACCTGGATGGGTGGATCTGAATCTGTCCCTAATTTGGGTTTTGTTTTATAAATTAAGCCAGGTCGAAATGCATTTGGTCTAAAAAAAATTAAAATTTCACTACAAAATTGAAAAGGTACAGATAGCGCAGAATTTAGTGCATGGTCTGCTGTCACAGACACTAATAAAAAACAATTTTCCAGACGCCCGTTTTCATTTATGTAGACGGGTCATAAGAAAATTCACGTGTGATGAGGATGAGACCTGTTCTAAAACTGTCTGTAAATATCAATTTTCATATATAGGTGGTTTCTTAAGAGATCCGCATATGAAAATCACAACCATATAAAGTTGGATAGGGACAAATTAACTTTATATGAAACCTATAGCCCTCAATGAGACAATTTTATACTTGAATGTTTTTCATTTAAGATCGTTTAGGAGCCTAAATATTTATTTGAATATTCAACGGAAAATGATCAAAATAATAAATTGTTTAATAGCTATTAACTATGAGTGTGAGGTGGGATGGTCACGTCGATTGTGCTATACTTGAGGTCCTAGATTCGATTCTTAAAAACCACACGCGTGGGTTTCATGGCCAAATAAAATGCATGACTTGGGTAAAATTCATTTTCACAGGCCTGTGAAAATTGACGGTTCCCACGGGCTAAGTCACTAGGAGGTGGGCTAAACACATGTGAAAACGATATTATTTTAAATAGTGAACGGAGGTGATCAATTTTTCTATAATGCCTTAGTTCGTCTTTGTGCTGTAGACTGTTTGATTGTGTGCCATATATTGTCACACCATATATTAGACATGTCATAATTTATTAGCCTAGCTAGTATTTGGTTGTTTATTTCTCTAGGAAAATATTGTATCCACTACATCGGTCCGACAAGGTATGTATATGGTTCTGTTTGGTAGAGCTCAATTCTTAGAGCTGAAGCTAAAGTTGTGAAAATACCTGAAAGCCGTTTTATCTCGCAGTTTAATTTTCAAAGTAGGTTTAGTCTACTTTACTTTATTTTTTAAGTGAAATTAGGTTGTTTAGTAAAGCTCCAACTTCCCTGACCGGATATGAGAGCTGAAGCTTAACCAACCGAGGCCAAACAGACGGTGCAATTACATAGATACGCACCTCGGCGGTTGTGTAGTGTCAGTCTCACACAGAGGGAGAATAGGTACGTACGTTTTGGTCTAGTGCGGCGCAGTTGTCGCGGCGGAGCAGCTGGTAGAGTTCGTGGCGGACGGCGACGTAGCCGAGCCTCTGGGTGGAGACGTTGGCGTCGCGGAGGTCGCTGAGCTCGCCCTCGTCGAGGGAGGGGTCCTCTAGGTAGAAGAGGGTGGAGAAGGCGAGGCCGAGGGCGGCGTCGCCGAGGAACTCGAGGCGCTCGTACTTCAACCGCACTGCAGCGGCGGCGGCGGCGTCCCTGGGACAAAGCACGCTGTGCGTGAGGGCGTCCTCCAGCAGCGCGGGGTCGCGGAAGCTGTACCCGAGCAGCTGCTCCACGCGCGCCGCCGCCGCCGCCCGGTCCTCCACGAACCCCGCGCCCGGCGGGTGGTCGTGCTGCTGCTGCATAGTTGTTGATCAGTTTCTGGGCGCTAATTGCCAAGGATGGATTGATGGTGCCGGATGCAGCTAGAGTGTTTATGGTGGGGAGGGGAAGCTGAGGAGGAATCGGTATTGGAATGTGAATTGATGAGCACTGGTGTACCAGGAGTGCGGCTTTCGGCGGCGACTTCTTTGCCCGCTTTTGGATGGATAATATGCATCGGTAGCTCGCGTCCTTAATGTGTCGGCAGTGAGAGCGAGTGATGTGCGACCACTGCTCGCGTTTCGCACTCTTGGAACACCACCGCGTTAGACTTCGGGACGAAGGCATCCCGCCGTAGCGAGGAAGCCATTGAATAATCCAACACTAGCTAGATGAAATAGATGACAGACGATGGATGATAGCTGATTTAAGCTTATGATAGTTATTCGAGTGTATGAACAAATGAATTGGATATTATAAAGTTACAACGATAAAGTTGGCTATCTGGCATCCGACGACGGGGATAGACGCTTTCAGGCCCGGTCCATTCCACCGCTCTCCCCTAGCATTGGTCTTTTTATTCTCTGCCACGTAATCTCCCGTCATCTTCCCGATTGAGATTGTACTTGCTCAGCACGACCTTAGTCCAAATAATCTTTACGCTTAATAGAGTTCAAAGAATTCATGATTAAGGATTCATGGTACAATGATGTTTCTTGCAAAATCTTTTCATAGGCAATATGACTATGGCATATTCTAAGTCAACAAATTCAGTTGTTACTTCTTCTAGTTCTATTTTACTTAGAAAATGCCTCTTTCTCCCAAAGTGGTATATGCGGTTCTACGGAGCACAGGTAATTCTTTCCTTTTATTTGGACGCTACGTAATTCTAAGATTTAAAACATAATGCTCATGTGCGAGGAACCAGCAACATAATAGTAAATGCTTTAAACATACTATTATATAATAGAAATAATTCTTTATTGCGAGAAAAGGTGTGTGCGCTCTCCACAAGCAAGAACCATTTATTCAATTCAATATTTCTTCAAAACTTGCAACAAATATGATGACAAAACATGGAAGCTAGACTAGTTCAACGAAGTATCCCATTATCTCAGATTCAATTAGCTTCATTGCGAGCTTCTTGTTTAGTAATATCGTAGTGTTTTCTGACATAAATCCGTTCTAGCATGGGACATTCTACATCCATAGTCATGCGGAAAGATAGTAATTCTCCTCCTCATCTTTCGATGGGTGTGCTATTAGAATTGTCCTTTGCTCTTCTTAGTTCATAAGCATAAGGCTTCAATTTGTTCACAGTGACCTATGTTCCACCACCCTTTTTCCTCTTCTTTCGATAAGATACATATACCATCTAGCTTCTCTCGTTGATTACATTGTCAACATTATGCTAGGTGGTTGACAAGACAAACAAAATTTTGAACGTTACGCGACTTCCACTGTCAATCAGTTCGGCATACTTCTTGTATGCTACCTAACGACACTTGCGTGCGATTTGCATTGTGTTCAGGTGGAACACCGAGAATTTCCACAGTTTTGGTGCAAATTTGGTGCACTACGTAACCGTACTCTCTAAAGGTCTTCTCGTCGGTGAACTATAGTCAAAATATGTCCATTCTTACTCTACGGAAGTTGGATTATACCATAAGCTTCCTAACCATTTCTTTCATGCATTTAAAAGAATGTCAATGCGCTCATCCATCTAGCATACTCATTCATGAGAGCAATGTAGAGACACTAACGAGATATTGAAATGCCCAGAGCGTGCTTGATTTAATGGTAGCTTAGACCTTCTTGCTCCACTACTATTCTGACTTTAAATTTTATGCCAGAAAAATTTCTAGATTCAACGAACTTCTAGTTCACGATGCTAGTCATCTTTAACTCTTCAAAATATGTATAAATTACATGTAGGTAAAATGTACTAATGTTGCAACGTAATGATACACAAAATTTCCCGCAAAATTTCTAATATTTTCTATGCAGTTCTTTAATTTATTATAAATAATAATAATAATAATAATAATAATAATAATAATAATAATAATAATAATAATAATAATAATAATAATAATAATAATACATGCAACTTAAAGAGTAAATGCAGTAAATAAGACTCACAAACAACAATAAAGTGATTCAAATGCAAAATTGGGGTCAAAATTCGAAATCCCGATGCTCTTTTGTGCTAGAATATGAATTTGAGATGATTTTTTGCAAATTTTGAGGGCCTTTCAGTAAATATCCCTATGCGGAGGGGGTATATATACATTTTTCTGAAAAATCCGGGGTATTAAATGCAAAATTTCCAATACAGGGAAACATTCGCATAATTTCCGCAAATAGAAGGCCCATTTTGCAAAATCATAAGATTCTTTGAGATTTCCTTTTTCTTTCCTTTTTTTTTCTTACCTTTTTCTATTCTTTTCTCTTTCCTTTCTTCCTTCTTTCCTTCTTCTCCTTCCTCTTTCCATCCCGAGAACGCTGGCGGTGTGGTGCCTCGGCGTGCGTCCAGCCTGGAGGGATGGAGCGGCGAGGCAGGCGGCCGGCCCGGCACAGCGTGCAGCCTGCCGGCGGAGCGGCCAGCGCAGTAGGCGACTGGAGCGGCGGGGCGCGCGGCGGCCCTGCAGGGCGGGTGCGGCAGCTGGCGTTGCAGGTGGCCGGCGAAGGCCTGGGCATGGCGTGGCAGGCGGCGGTCGGCGTGATCCGACACCGTGAGTGTGTGGTGCGACCAGGCGCAGGTTCAGCGGCGCGGGCCAGGGCCTGGGGATGGCGGCCGGCATGGCGGCTACGGGGCCGGTGGCCGGTGGCCGGCGCGGCTTCGTCCTTTTTTTCATTCTTCTTTTTTTTTTTTTTGCTTCTTCTTCTTCTTCTTTGTCGGTTTCTTCTCGATGCCGTCGACGAGGTACGGCCTGGTTCGGGGTGAACGCGGCGAGGCAACGGTGTGTTGGCGCTGGCGTTGCCTCGGCGCACGCGTGGCAGTGGCCAGCGTTCGTCGCTGCCACGACTAGCACGTGTCGCGGTGCGGCCACCGAGACGCGACGACACATAGGTCGTGGCCGTTTCCAAGGCACGGTTGAAGCCGGCACAGCACAAGGCGGTGCGGCCGTCAATCAGTGCAATTACGGCCAGCGCGGCGTGGCGTGCCTTTCTGGTGTGGTCTACAATCGGCAGTCACGCTGGCAACTTCTGGTCCGCTTACGAGGACGTTTACACCCAATCGACTTCCGCCGGTGACTCCAAGCCAGCAATGGTGATGATCGTCGGAAGTTGCAAAAACGGAATGAGAACAGAAAGGCGAATCCATTTTTGCGATTCTTTATACAAAATGCATAGCGGATCTGTCAGTTCTTTATCTCTTTCTTTCTCAGTCTCCCGATAGATAATGAAAAAGAAGACACACAGCTACGTGGGAGGGGAGATATTCTCATTCATTCTTTTTTTCTAACTATTGTACAGAACTTTCTCTATCTTTTTATTTATATTCAAAGGTATATGTGTTTTCCTTATTTAGCGATGGATCTATTAATAGGTAACCGGGCCAGGCCTTTGTGGGCTGCCGTTTTTAAGGTGTTATCCAATCATATCTGACCCCATATATGGGTTTGGGTTTCTTAATGTCGGCCAGATGAGCTATGTCTTGTCGGGACGGCCTAGACATGGTTGCCATTGTGTCGTGCC
This sequence comes from Oryza meyeriana var. granulata, assembly GCA_003991445.1. Taxonomy (NCBI): domain Eukaryota; kingdom Viridiplantae; phylum Streptophyta; class Magnoliopsida; order Poales; family Poaceae; genus Oryza; species Oryza meyeriana. The sequence goes on from RYFJ01001174.1 coordinate 94,938, forward strand.
AGCATGGTCTATTCACTCGTGCAGTGGCTGGCCGGGGGTGACACACCGAGCCAACACAACATGGCCCGATCTTTATAGCGGGCCGCCCAGCGGAGGCACGGCGGCAACGGCTAGTTTGACCGGCGGGGTCCAATCAGAACATGACACATGGCACAACGGATAGTAGTTAACGGCTATTTTTTGAATTTAGTCGTTAGAGGAAAAAAAATACGAAAATAATCCAAAAATATGAAATTTTTTTATAAATAGGGCGGCCACCCTCAACATTGTGGCTCATTCAAAGTTCTCATTTTGTGCTCTAAATTTTTTATTTAGATAAATTTTGTCTAAAAATTATGGAAAAGACTTCACAGCTCCACGTCCCGATAGCTCCACTCGTCCTGCACTGAGCTTCGTGTCGGGCCGGCCCGAGAGGCTCGGTTGGGCACCTGTAAGTTCCCTGGAAATGTTGCTATGTTGGGTCCAATCTGGTGGTCACGTCACTCTTCCGCGTGGCCGTTCGATTCAGCCAAACAGGCGAAGATCCAACCGTCCATCCCACTAGTTGCCCTACCCCTCGCTTGGCTCGGGTGGGTCCCACTCGCAGTCTCAGGCGAAGCCTCCATCCTCCTCTCGACCCTCCGCCGCCATTCTCCTCGCCCTCGCGCACTCCACCGCCGCCGCCACCTGTTCATCTCTCTCCGTCTCCAAGAAGATGGCATCTTTGGCCCGCGCCGCCGCCTCCGCGGCGAGGACCGCTCTCCGCCCGGCGCCCCTCGCTGGCCGCGTCCTCGGCTCGCCGTCTCCCTCGCCGCTGGCGTCGTCTGCCCCCGCCCGAGCCGCCCGTATCCTCCGCAGGTAGCTATCTAAGCGACTTGAGATATTTGGATAGGATACATTGGTTCGTGGACGTGGGTGTGGGTGTGTGCTTACTTTTGGGATTGCTGCAGGTCGGCGGCGGCGGCGTCCGCGGGGCTGGAGACGCTGATGCCTCTGCACAGCGCGGTGGCTGGGGCGCGGCTGAGGTCCTGCATCGCTGCTGACTCCTCCTGCTGGAGCTCGCTGTCCCAAGGTAAGCACATCCAATGCTTCCCCTCTTCAGTTTATTCTTCTGGCTGGTTGCATTTGCAAACATAAATCGGTCTTGGATCTGTTGTTGATTGTTGCATGGTGTGTGAGAATTAGTTTTGTGGACGTGTGCTTACTACTATCTGTTAAGTATAAGTTCATCAGTGAAACCATACAACTTATTATCAATTCTAAAGAATCAGTTGATAGTACCATCCTGGTTTGTGCAGCGCACCCAGTTTTCCATTATTGTCTGTGCTGTTCAAAACGAAGTCTGCACCTAAAAAAATTGTCATTCTAAAATCCGCAGTTAGGGTATGAGCTGGTAAGTTATGTTCGTTATCAGTTAAACATGAGGAATGGTTTTTCACTAAAATAGTTTAGACATAAGACATGCCATCCAGCTTTATAGAAAGTGTAGGAGTTCAGGGTACTTAGCAAACGAAATATTGGTATACTAGAAACCTTTGGATTGTTTAGTGTTTAGTTTTCTAATGTGGCAGCAGATGGCTAATCCTTCTTTTATTGGTTAACTTGTGTTTGATTTACCCTGTAATACCTCCATTTTCTATATTTTTCGTTTTGATACATTGACATGATCTCTGATAGACTGATACACACCTTTGATAATTTCCTTTTCTAATATGCGTTAGTATTTTTTTTTTTGAAAAATAATACGATAGAAACTATATCTGAAGGAGTATTGTTTCAAAATAACTTTTAGTTTTGACTTGAAGGGCTTGGCACATTTTTTTTTTACTTTGTTATTGCCTAGTTTTATGGCCAACTTAGAGCTTCTGCTTGCTGTTCTGTTAGCTCTTTTGGTGTGACTAGATGTAAGGAGATTTAGCTGAGATCTAGAAACATTTTGTGTTGATCTCCTGCTGCCATTTTGTGCTGATAGAACATTTCTCTACAATGTTTGGGTTTTTATTTGTTGATTTGTAGGCACATAGACACTTGGTAATTTTGATCTTCTTGAGCTTCTCTGGTTAAGGGCAAACATTCTCTGGGTGAGCTTCCTTGGCAAAATTTTGTTGAAAGACACTTGCATTTAAGGTTTGCATTCATGACTGAAGGCAAATACTTACTTTTTTCATATCAGTAATGCATTAGCAAATCCAGCTGCTACTTGAAGTTCTCTTACTCTTTTGACCTTGAAATCATGGATTTTATTTTGTGTTTTACAACAAGGTTTTATTTGGATTTAGTGGTACGGAATGAATTAAATGGTCATAATATGTTGAATTGTTGATTTTGTGGACTATCATGAAAATATATGTGAACTGCATTTGCTTTTCTTTTGAAAAAATGAAGGGTTTCGTTGCCATAGTCCTACAGTGTGGTTAACTGGAAATTACTGAATCCATGTGGCTAGCGATTCATTGCTAATATGAGAATTAAGATGCTTGTAGATTAGACTAGCTCATCTAAAATATAACGTTATGCTTTTATTTATTAAAAAGTATGGGGTTTCTATCTTTTGACTTCTGGGTTATTATAGGTTTAAAAAAGCGCATCTGATCATGGCTAGGAGCTGTGCTGCAGTGAAGTGAAGATACTGAGTTTAAACAAAATGCATTTATTTGCAGATAGTTCTAGAACTCCAGTTTTGCTGTTGCTCCATGCGTGTACTCTCGTTAGCACAATAATGGAGCAAGCAAAAAAAAAGGCTCCTTTGTAACATGCTTGACTCTGATTTTCCATTGATCTTATAATGACCAATGCGTTGCTGCTTTTATTTTGAGCTGGAGATAAGCAACTCATTGTTGAAATGAGGCAATGACTGTATTCATGACCTGACTTGCTCTTATATTTGGTGATATAGGATATGCTTTGCCTTTGTGACAGAGAGCTAGCTGCACCTGAAGAAATCAATGAACATTAGGAATTACAGACATTGTGTGGGCTGTAACACCTACATAACTGTGAACTGGTGTTGCCTTCAATCCCTTTCTGGTTTTGTAATGTGCTTCATCCTAGTTTTTTGAATAATATCTGTTGATCCCGGCTGGGGTCTATGGCCCATGAGTTATCTGCAGCTCCTATTTATAACAGTTCATTGGTGACGTCATATGGGCTGCATTTTCCCTTCATTTACCCTTATTTGGAAGCTTATTCACGTGTAGATTAGCCTAATCCAGCTGATGAAAATGACACATTTTCGGAACGAGTAAATCACTCGGACTTGTTTGTTACACATCCATACTTATTCGGACTTGTAGGTCTCGAGGCTAGGGTCAAATTTTCGTTCGAATTTTGGACAAGAAAATTCGAAGCTCCCCCAAGCTGCTCGGTTCTTGTCCAATTTTGTTTGAAAGTCCCCAGAACAAAATTGTGAACCCTACTTTAGTTTAGCTACACTAGATTCTGTAGTCGATAGATACTAGTGTGATTGCAAACTCTGTCAGGTCTAAATCTTAGGGGCTCAGATTTAACCTAGACCTTTATGTCTATACGTTGTTCTTTTGTCGGTAGCGTGGTGCCGTGGTTGCAACTTTGCAAGGGCTGTCAGATTCGAATCTAAGGACACATTTACCCAGATGTGATGTGATTTATTACACTGTAGTTTGATCCGTTTATTAGAGAGATGGATCATCATGGATAGGGCAGCGTGTGTTACTTCCTTCCTAACATAATATAAGGGATTTTGTTATTTTAGCATGATTTATTATAGTCTATTGCTTCTACTCCTAACTAAATATAAGGAATTCTGAGTACGAATCTGAACATATCGTAGCGAGAAGTCTTTATAGTTTGAAATAGAGGTAGTAGCATTTTCCTATTCTAGTAGTATCTACTTTTTTTTACTAGTTATATTTCTCACCTACCATGTTTAGTACTACTCTAGTTTATTATTCCAAATACTATATTTTGTATCCCTACCATTACTTACATGCATACCAAAATATAGCTATTTTTGGCTTTGAACTAGAAATATATGCGGAGGTAGTAGACCCATAGCCTATGCATCATATGTTGCCCTGGCCGGACCAAGCATTGGCCTGATGCTGCAAGCTGACAACTCCATTCTCAAGGGCTCCTTCAAAATGCAGAAATTTTACAGGATTTTTACATAAAACAGTTCAATTACTCTAAAATTTCCATACAATTCCTCCAAACCGAATAGGCCCTTAAAGTCCGGTTTCTCTTGTGAGGATTAAAGTTCTTTTTTTTTTGCGCAGATGAAAATTCAAAATTTTAATCTAAGCTGCATCATATCTTTTATCTTAGGCTCAGTGGCCAATTAAAACATTACAGAAAATTTTGAACCCGGCATTAACATGACACATCCGTTATCTGTTTTTGCTCAACAAGTGAGTGGTCACCCATGCTCTAGTTAAAGGTTATATACACAATTAAGCTAGCTTAACTGAAGTGAGTGCTCGTCAGATAGCCATACATAAATTGGATATAAACATACAATTGTGTTCAACTTAATTAACCCAGCGGATGGAAATCAAAACATGACTGATTAATGCATTGCCAGTCCCAAATCCCAATATATACTTATAGCACTACGTAACGGATCCCTGCATGGCTGCATGCAGCTGCCGGTAATGATCAGTAGCCGAAGGATTCTCCCCTATGGTGGCCGGCGGTGGCTGGCGCCAGTGGCAGGGCCAGCTGCTGCTGGTGGTGGTGGTGGCCATGGCCGGCGAAGCTGAAGCAGTACTGGTCGAGCACGTCGACGGCCGCCGCCCTCCTCCTCTTGTAATTCTCCTTGAAGCACGCCTGCCTCAGCTTCTTGGTCCGCTCCGTCAGCTCCACCGCCGGGTTCTCCTCCATCAGCGAGCAGCACCTCTCCAGCGCCTCCAGCTCCCGCCGCATCGCCTCCACCGACATGCCCTTGCTCCCCATCTCCTGCAACGCACGCACCATGCGTCACGGCCATGGCCGATCGGTAACTGCAAGAACTGGATAGGCTAGAGGAAGAGAAGATGAAGAAGCTAGGTTAGAACGTGCCTGGACGTTGAGGATGAGGGACCTGAGGCTCTTCATCTTCCGGTGAGGCCACCGGGTGACGCCGAGCTCGCGGCAGCGCTTCTTGAGCACGGTGAGGCCCACGTTCATCTCCCTCGCCGCCTTGGTGATGGGCATGTAGAAGTATCTCCTGAGGTCCTCGAACCCGATGTGGTCCAGCCGAGTCTTCCCGGCCGCCGCCGTGGCCGCCGATCCGTCGCGGCGGCTCCTCAACCGCCGCGGTGGTGGCGGCGGTGGCAGAGGAAGAGGAGTCTCCGTCGTCGCGGCAGGTATCGTTCGCGGCTTCTGCTCGGCGGCGTATCGCACGCCCATCCCGTAGCCCTCGACGACGACCATGGACAGGGAGTCGTCGCCGCCTCCGCCGCATGCTGCTTTGTCTTGTTGCTTCATGTCGAACTCCATCTCATGGCACGCGTCGTTCTGGGTCCCGAAGCGGTGGCCGCCCGCCGGCGAGATCACCGCGTGGAGGCTGTGCTGGGGACTGGCCTTGAGCTCGCCGACGTCGCGCACGTCGGCGAACGCGTCGAGGTCGATGTCGCTGAAGCAGGGTAGACTCAGAAGCTCGTCGTCGTGGCCGCCGGCCGTGGCGGCGCCCGCCGACGCAGCCGTCGCAGGCAACAACGAAACGAAACAATCTGCCTGAAGCTGGTGGTAGTCGACGTAGGCGGCAGCCGACGCCGTGATCGGCAGGTAACCCGGCATCTCCTCGTCCCTGATGACGACATGATCGATCATTAAAATTCTAGGCGGCAATTAATCCATCCAAAGTTGCAGAAAGAAGGAGAAGAGAAGTGGTCACCTGATAACGAGATCGGCTGTCATGCAGCCATGATCGCCGGCGGCGTGCAACATGCCGTCGTGATGATCACTGACGATACGATTAACACAAATGTCAGTTTTATGGGCTACCTAGGTTGTGAAAACCACCTCGCGATTCCTCAATTACCGTCACGGTAAAAAAAATAAAGAGATCAATGTCCACTGACCTGACGAGGAGCGTAGGCGACGACGGCGACCACGAAGAACACGGCGGCGGAACGTCGTCGATGCCGTAGTAGCAGCACCCCTGCATCTCCATCATGACCTATCGGAAGTTCAGAACTCAGCTAGCGAGCGATGAACAACAGCCTGATGGAGATTATTGAGCAACAATAATTTTTTTGAGAGTTGGGTGCCGTGGAGCGTCGATAGTACTGAACAGTGCGCCTATATATACAACTACAAGTAGATATCGCTTCCAGCTATGATGGATTCTCCTATATGTGTGGATGTGTACTAGTACTACGTGTATCGAACTGTACAGTTAATCGTGAAAAGAGATTTGCAGCAATTAATTGGGTGGATTTGGTGGATCCAGTGGCCGCGAAACCGATACTAGTATCAAACTGCATGCAGATGGGCGCCTTCCCGAGCAGAGGATTCATCATTCCATTGATTGACAGGGCGGCGGCGCGTGCACGATTATTGCTCGGGATTAAAACGCTTTCAGATCGATATAATAACAACTACTAGTAGTAAGTAGTATTATGCACGGTGATGCATGTGTTAATTACGCACTACTCGCTGATCACCACCTCGGTAACATGCGTGCTTCCGCGTGTCCACACGGATGGATGCATGGATGGCAACGTTCGCGCGGGCACGTACGTACGTGCGCTGCGTTACGTGCGTCATTACTATCATCAAGGAGACGTACGTGCACGTCACCGACGACGTACGAGAGAGGCGCGTACGTATGAACGTGTCTGGGGATCTACATGGATGCGTGAATGGCGCCATTCAGTTACTGGGCTCTATAGAGAGAGTGTTTACAATAGCTAATAGCTTATAGAAGTGGTTTATAAGTCGTAGGTAAAGAAAAAAGTAATTAACATATAATTAATTAAGAATTAGTTATTATAAATTTGAACAATTGATTAATTTGTTTTTTAAAGAAATTTCTATATAGAAATTTTTTTAAAAAAGTCTCATTTAATATTTCGAGAAACATAATTACGAAAAACGAGATAATAAACTTAAGCCATAAGATATTGCAAACCCTGCCTTAGGCACTGTTCTTAATGAGTATGTATTCTATGTAGGAGTTTATTTTAAAAATCAAATAAATTTATTTTTTTTAAGTTTGTAATAGTTAATACTCAATTAATCATACGCTAATAACTTATTTTATTTTGTGTGCTACTAATAAACTAAGCTAAAAAAAGCTCTTAAGAATGGTGGGCTGGCAACGCTGACTTAAGGGGTGTTTGAATTAGCTTATTATGTTGACTTATAAGTTATACGTAAAACAAAAAATATCATTAACACGTGATTAATTAACTATTAACTATTAAAAACTTAAAAAATGAATCTATTTGATTTTTTAAGATATTTTCATATAGAAAATTTTTTAAAAAACACACTGTTTTTATATTTTGGGAAACGTGCTAATAGAAACCGAGGCATAAGCCATACGCAATAAGCAGAAAAGAACACCCCTTTGTTGGGCTCAGGTTGGGCCTTTTCGAAGCATGACCTGAGTTAGAGCAGGCCCAATAACACTAACTGTTTCCAGGGACATGCTAAAAAGGTAGTGATCTGCCTGACCGATGGAGAATGATGGCCACCATCCTTCGTTTGTTTAGAGTTCATTTCTGAGTTATATTTGCTCACAACATGCTGTCAACTGGAGCATGAAAATTATAACGGTGAGTATTAATAAGAGACACCTTTGTTATTTCACCACACTACTAATTTAAACTAAAAGGGTCTAATCGAGTAGGTTGCAACCTGCTTAGTACATTAATTGTTATAGAAGAGTTCTCGTGTTTAGCCATGTTATTAAATTGTGCCAGCCATTGGATTAGAGCGTCTATAAGATATTAACCATTAGATCAATGTTTCTCACTAGCAAGGGCGGACTCAAAAATGGACCAAAATCTAGGTCGCTCTATGGAAGATTTGGCCCAACATTAGTTTATATGGTGAAAATTCAAAGTCTTCAATGAGCCTTCAATCCTAGGCTCCGGGCCATGGTCTAGGTTGCCATGGGCTTGGATTCGCCCTGCTCACTAAAGAAGTTCTAAAGCTCCAATACAATGCGCAGGGTATCCACTAGTGTTGTATACTTATATACATATGTAATGGTGTATCTGTATGTATATATATGTGTCTTCCATTTAAACGAATTCAAAATATTTAACTGATAATTATAATATGGACGCATGTGTGTACATCGTGGAGTAGTTTCCAATCGAGAGACCCTATGGGAAATTGGGAATGTATTATGCGAGACAGGTTAATTAGTTATTCTAACAACACGTTGCATGTGTTTGTGAATGTTTAGTAATGGGGCAGCTTCACATTCCCGCATCCCACTCCCGCTCCTGCCAATATTCATATAGCCGGGCTAGCCGCTAGGATGGTTCGACACGTAGAGAGCTAGCGGTCTCAACCTATACCGACGTGTAGTTATGTTGTCATCATCTATGTTTATATTTACGGCGTTATATTTTTTAAAAAGGTTAAAATTTTAACATATAATTATAATACAACTATAATGTAACGTTTATATCTTACGTTGTAAATTATATATATTTACACAATAACTTTAAAAATTTACGATGTAATTTCTGTAGCACCTACTATGTTGGAGAATTAGAACTAAAAACAAACAAAAAAAACTGACAGAATGAAGCACGCAAGACAAGAAAATTAAAGCTGAACTTTAATTGACCACATTCTGGCCAGACACACTAGCATGGATCTCAAGAAAATCTGACCCTCGAAAAATCGACTGTAATCTACACAAAATTGTGTCGACACAATTTTAGCAATTCCATTTCTATATTCATCAGCTAACTGAAAATGTTCTTAAATCTGAGTCACAGAATACCAGCCGTTGGATCAAAATCTAATCTAAATTGTCAGCCCTTTACTGCTGCAGTGCAGACAACCATGGCAGCGACTTCTCCAATGACAGCGTGATGAGAGGACGTACAGTAGCATCACCGGAGTAGAACTCAGGGTCGCGGGCGTGGTTTCCATATTTCAATAACACTGTAGGTTCAATATACATATACATACAAAATCTGCTAAGAAGTAGTACAATACAAATATAGCAATAATAATCATAATATTGCAAATCGACTAAAATCAATAATAAAATTTGAAAAACAGAAGATTAGCATACAAGTATTTCTGCAAATCTCGCTCATTGTGATTAAACAACTATTTAATAATTTATCACACACGTTGTTTCCCAACTTATTCTTCGCTAGACTCAATGCGAAAAATTGATAATAGCATCAACATAAATTTACAAATGACATCAAAATATTCACAAGGATGATCGATTCTATTCTACATTCTGTACAATCTGATGTTCTGCACAACAAATTAAAACAATATACACAAATCGAAGTACACAACACAAATTGCAGCCAACTAGCACAACGCAGAAGCGCCTTTGGTACGATGGCTACGTGTCTAGTTGTGCATCTAGTTTGCTAACTAGAATCTAAGTCTTAGATTTCACGTTGATGTTCAACGTCGATATTCACCAATTTTAAAATCATGAAAATTCCACGTGTGTACTCGAGTTTTCACCTAATATCTTTCATGCCCATGAGTCTTGTTTAATCCCTTACATACCCCTGAGTATCTATATTGATCTTCTATATGCTCAGTACGTTACTTGACCGCTAGGAAACCGTTAATATTTCTCAAATTAACCGTCCACCCCTATCCTTACTTTGTTCATAACCCTAAAATGATGTCTCAGAATAAAGAATAATTTTCAGTTATGAGAAAAATATTACAGTACGCCAAAATGCACAAATCACTAAAAATTTGGATTTTTCCCCTTGAATTTGAAAAAAAATTGTAAATTTACAAAAATAAACAATATTTGCAAATGATGGAACAGTGACCGATAAAGAGGAGTAAATAGCTTGGAAAAAAATCCGTGGCTTTTGAATTTTATTGAAAATTCATTCAAAAATTACATTTCAAATGCAAAGCAAGGTTTCTCAAATTTTGAAGTTTAAGTTATTTCCTAATTTATCCCTAGCTTACTGTTTTTACATAGCAAAAAAATTATTTATGTGACATTTCTCACTTTTGGTCATACGTGAAGGGTAATATCATCATTTCTAAAACAACAAACAATCAACTCTTAGTGAACTAACAAAATGGGTACGTAAGAGATCAAATTATAAACTCAGGGAAATACAATGGATTGGACAAATCTCAATAGTATAGAGAGGATAGGGTGAAATCTCGTGGCCACACAGAGAATTTTTTTCTTTAAAATTACATATATACACTAATTCATTTTTAATGAGTGTAATATTTTATGACTGCACATCACACGTTTCAATAATAATCTCTCAAGAAGAAACAACTTACAGTAAAGTGACACATGGTCATCTCTCTTGCGAGGATGGCGTCCTAAACCCTTCCTAATATTTCTACGTATATAATGAGTGAATTATGCCAGTGATAGGTAAACATGTGATTTGGATGTAATATAGTATATAAACTTGCAAAACGTTTGCTTGTCAATGTTTAACGGCTTGTCCTTTTCCTTTACACCCCATGACCCAAAAAACCTAACTTTGCCTGGCAGAGCAGCCAGAGGACACGGTACTTTGGGGACATTAGTTGAAAATCACTGATATATATGTGGGCCCAGAGAATAGGCTCACATGTAAATGGCTTTCACTCCCTAGCACTATTGCAGAGGATAGCTGAAGCAGGGAGGTCATGTTAGTGCATGAATCATGGAATAAATCACATGTATAAAGGTCCAAAATTTATAAGATTTTACCAAATTCTTGTCAAATGTCATTTAGCAAACTCGGTATTTTTTCTAAAAAAAAGAAGCAGCAGAAGCAACGTTGAACAGCCAACGCAAAGATAATTTTCTGTCTCGACAAGGAGAACGTGGGGAGAAACACGCAGGGAATAAATAGTTTATCATCAAATCTTGTACTTGGCACGCGGTAGGAGCTAGCTAGACGTCGTGTGAGCGACTACAAATGCAGACGCATCCATTAGCTAGAACCTTAGGCGTTTGACGAACCCAACAAAAGGAACAAAGTCGCAGAGGCCACTTACTTATCCAGCACATAACGACATCTCATGATCCGCCGCGATGAACGCCAATAATTCTCGATGAATCGGCAGATCAATCCATTTCACACCCACATCATTCAAGCATCTGAGAGACAGATAAAAGAAAAAGACGAGAAAGAATGGGTAAAGGCAAGCTACTAGTAGGGAAGAAGATGAAATGGCACGGCACAAGAGTATAGTGTCATGAGAAAAAAAGATTACTTCTGTTCATGGGACAGACAGTACAGATGACACACACACACACTTTTTGTCTTTGCTTAATCAAGAGTTAAAGCCAATGATGTCCCAAACATGAGAGCATCTATTAATTCAATGCGTAATGATGCATGCATTGCTGATTGCTCCCAGGGGTTTCTCATACAGTACATCCTAGTGGTAGTACGGAGGTAGGCCTAGTTAAGTGATAAAAAAATTGTGAAATTGTTGAGGAGACATCTTTGAGCTCTTGTGATTATGATTAAACCTGCAGTCAGTGTGGTGACTCATTAAGGGGGCCCCATATACATGGGGCAGAAATCATGACAATGCACAAGATAAGAAAGAAAAAGAATCATGGAAAGCAAAGAGGTGTCCAGCATCCCAATCAAATCTCACCCAGCTGCTCCTTTTGGAGCTTTTGATTAGCTCCATGCACAGTGTCAACCAAAGCATCTACCCATCATCCATCTTGACTGCTTAACCAACTAAGCACTGTTGTAATTAAATCAGTGCATGCCTAGCCCTACCAACTTCAGTTCAGACTGGACCTGTACCCTCTGAATATTTGTTTCGGCTGTTCCTTGCTGTAGAGGTAGGGATCAGGCTCTGAATGAGCTGTTGATAGTACAAGGGACATTGATTACCAGCATGGCAATGGGGGAACATGCAGACATAGGCATATAGCAACAGTGAAACTAGCTAAGCACACCGGTCCACCCAGCTAACTGCTACTAGCAGCTGTGCCATGAATTCACCAGTTAGCATCCAGTAGTAGTAAGTAGAGAGCAGTAGTTATCACTGGTCTCCCTTGGCTTGGTTTGCATTGCATTATTATATATAGCTGTTGGCTGATGCTGCCATTGCCAGGCCAGCACCATAACTACTACTAGTACTAGTTAAATACCTTGTCATGCTCATGACATGCTTGCCTTCTTCTTCTTCTCCTTCTCCCCTACTATGGTCTTCTTCCTCGGAGCTCGTTGAACTCCTCGCCATAATTGCCCCCCCTCTTCTTCACCACCACCATCACAGGAATATTCTTTGAGCTGTTGTGTTGTGCTTGCATTCATCTCTCTGATCAAAGAGGAATTAGGAGAGACAAAGCATCAGAAGGGTTATTAGTTGGATACAAGAATGGTGGAGGCAATTGGGTCTTTCCGGAGAGGTGTTGGCATTGCCGGGATGAGCAGCACTACTCTGGAGGAGGTGCAGATGCAGGAGACACTCATCTTCTCTGATACCATCAAGGTCAGTCCCAAGCTTCAGATAGATTCTGTTCTTGCCTTTTTGTTTTCCGTGCCTTTTCTTTGTCTGCAATTCTGCATCGTTGGTCATGCTTAATCACAGCCAAACTCAATGCCAAGATGACAAATATATAGTACCAAATCGGATTTGGTGTTGAGCTCATCAAGGAAAAAAAAGAACAAATATTGCTTGGCTGTTTGTTTTGCAGTTTAGACAGTAGATTGTCTTGTTTCTTTTTTTTTTTTTTTGCAACTAAAAAAATATACTGCATAGTTTGATAAGATTTGGGTATTCACCGGTAATCGGCAGTTCAGCACATGTTGCGATCTTCTTTTTAGGATCTCAAGATGCTGAAGTCGCAGCTGTACTCTGCAGCAGAGTATTTCGAACTCGCCTACACACAGGAAAAGGACAAACAAGAGTATGTGAACCCATTCTTTCTTTCTTTTTTCCTCCACAAGATGATGAAGCAAATTGCATGTGGAAGTCTAATTTCTCGCATATTTGATCTGATGCTTAATTGATTACTTCTAAATGTAAACGCACATATATTTGTAGGGTGATGAGCAACCTGAAGGAGTACTCCGTGAAGGCTCTCGTCAACACTGTTGATCACCTGGGGTCCATATCCTTCAAGGTTTCAAGCCTTGTCGAGCAAAGGTTCGATGAGGTTGCAGACACAAATCTCCGGGTGTCCTCCATCCAGCAGGTACTGGTTCAGAGCTCATCACTAACTGAATTCAGTACTATGGTCAATCTCTATACTTCTGAATTAACAAAGTCAATGATAATAACCTGAAGAGAACCCAAGTGAGCCAAGCATGCATGGACAAGGAAGGCCTTTCACAGCAATCATTGGTGATCACTGCTCCCAAGTATCACAAGAGGTACATCTTACCAGGTAATTAAATATGGATAGATATACCCAGCACTTGCCATCTGTCACTCCTTCCTTTTTGTCCAGCTTGTCAGCAGATTCTGATCACAAGAAGTGAATTGTTTGACAGATTTCAATCTTTGTGAATTGCAGCAGGAGATGATTCAATGCCCAACGCTGTGCCCAACTTCAGCGAGATGAGAAAGGCCAAGAACAGAGCTGCACTGATGCAACAAGTCTTCAGTGGTAAGGGTGCTAAATGCATCATGACAACTACCGCAACTCTTCAATCAATGATGAACATGTACTAGTTATCTTGACCTCCTTTTGACCTGCAATGTTTTGCCGCAGCAGCAGCAGCCCAAGCAAAAGCCAAAGAGAAGCAACCTTCGTTCAGGTTAGTTTTTCATACGCAGCAGCTTGGATTTTTTTTCTCCGTTTACAGGTAAGTTGGCGATCTGAAAATTGACAATTTGCAGCAAGCTTCGGTCGATCGCCCCTGCACCTTCACAACGTGCACGCTCGTCGTCACCAGCACAGCGCCCACGTTCGACGCCACCTTCTGATAATACAATACCCACCAAACGAGGTAAAGCAATCAACAACAAATCATTAGAAAATGGGCTCCTTTAGAACGCAAAAATTTTTGTTGGATCTTCATAGGAATTAGCTCGATTCTCGCGAAATTCCTCTGTTCCAAAGGAGGCCTAACTCTATAAGATGATCACAAATGGCGCAGAATATGATCGCATATCTTGATCGACTTGCTCAAGTTCCATTGCACATGTTCGTTTCTGCAGCAGATAAGAGGTCAGAATCGCCAATTCCTACGACGACTCCACTCACAAGGTCTGGATCGCTTCCAAGAAAGCCGTCCTTGCTGAAGACATCAAGTGTCAGGGTTCAGGTAAACCACACGGCCTTGTTAATAGAGTCTTCCAGGAACTGGAATGCAGTATAAATAAACCTGAAATATTTCCATCTGTCGTTGATGAAGACGCAGACAACCTCAGAGCACAAGAAACTGGCGTCGCTGAGGTCACACGCTGACAGGATCGATGACTCCAAGGAAGGTGAGCAGACTCCAAAGAAAGGCAAGAAGTTTCTTAAGTCGCTGCTCAGCAGGCGCAAGTCCAGAAAAGAGGAGCCCTTGCCCTGTTACTTTGATGATTACTGAGACCCTTTGAGAGACCATGGCACAGAAAGAATCTCTGAATACTTTTGCAGAGTTCTTCCAATGAAAAAGTTTCTGTCCTTGATATCAAACTTGACATTGTATAGAAATAGCATATATAAGCTGTTGAAGATGATTACTGGAGTCCCAGAATACCGGAAGTTTCAGAGAGATGTCTCATTACCTGTGTTTTGCAAGAGCTGCAACATTTGTTGGCAGCTTTGTTCGCTCACCTGTATTCAGCATTCAGCATACTGGAATACTGGCATACTGCCAGTCTCCAGTTTGCAATGCTGAGCTCCAGATGCAAGTAAACTGCAAACCGTAGGGCTTCACCAGGGAAAAAATAAGCAGCAATGTCTAACAACTGTGGCTTCCTCTACCGTTACTAACCTTTGCACCACCAAAATTACCAGAACACGACATGGAATAATAACATTAACTAAATACACAAAAAGTTAAAGAGATTACAGAACCGCAACGATAAAAAAACTAAAATAGGTGCTTATACATGTGACCGAAAAAGAGCATCAGGTACAACTAAATGATAACTGATCCAATTACATGCGACATTAATCTTCGTAAAAAAAATGTTACATCACATGACATACAGAAAGGTCATTCTCTTAAAATATGATCCACATGAATGTACAGAGTCAACCTGATGACAAGTTGCCACGTGTCTATAGCATGAATCAGCAAAAGAGTTTCAGCACTTTCGTATAACAAGTGAACAGACAAGAAAAAAGGACTGTAGTATGTCATACTACTAATTTGCAGCCTTACATGTTTATCATTGCCATCCTAGTAAACAATGATGTCCAGATTTCCAGAATTTTGCATCGCCTTGTGTGAAAAATGGACATGCATGGAGAAACAAAAATCAACACCTACACGACCCACTGCATACAAAACTAAAGCACACCCAGACAGCTAACGGGGTTCTTCGTACACAAATCCCATTAAATTGTTCAGATTCTGCCCAGCTCTTACTTTATGGCTACATTCTTGCTGTGTCATCCCTTGCAAGAGCAAAACATCTCATGGGGAAAACAAAATTGCAGAATGAGATCAATTGATCAAATGAACAACCTGGACCCACCACAGCAAAACCATCTCTAGCATATCTCCTCCCTTCTGCTTGTTCTAATGCGGACATACATCAGCAAAATCATTTTTTACCTGCACAAGCTTCACAGAGCCATCCCCACCGCACGAGACAAAACCATTAGATAAGACCTGGATGTCTGTTACAGCAGCCTGTAATAAACATATATATGTATTAGTGAAATAAAATTGCCATATACTTGTCATCTTATCAAAACATGATAAAAAATCACCAATGAGATCAGTCAAGATTATATATTATCTATTTAGTATCACATACCCTAACAACGCCACCAAAGCCCCTAGAAGTTGGTTGAAAAAAGGTGTGCCGCTCGTGCAACTTTTGCCAATGGAAGACTAGCTGAGATTTTTGGCATCCCAAAACTTCACATCTCCATCTTTGCTTCCAGTTAAGAACAAACTGGTATTTGGGATGGTTGATACACTGCTGACACTTCCTGCAGATAGAAGGGAAGAGATCAGGTAGAAAGACCAACTATAGTATTGAAAAGTACTATGGTAATATCACAAACTTACCTGAATGCGCCTTTGGTATATGCCACATCATCCCACTGTTGTTACCACCATTGGAAGTTCCAGATTTAGTGCCATGCATCGAAGTCGAAGATGCCTTAACATCATGTTCATTGGAACTTCTGTGATGCTTAGTCCTTCCAGTAGAGATGAACCGAAGATCATGCAAAGCTACATCTCCACTTTTCCCACCAGTTACAATTAGCGGTGAGATAGATCCACAGCCTATATTGCTACCAAACACAGAAAGAGAACGAACTCCTCCTGAAAGATGGAAGTTCATGGTCAGCCGTCTCTCCTAAATTCTATACAAGGGGCGTCAAAGGGACGTTAGCAGTGAGTATACCCCTTTGGACACTGCACACATGCATGTAAGCCTTCAGGCCTTGTTAGCTCACAACTTACAGGTGAACGCATTTTCTGTGTTTGCTATTTTAGGTGTAGTTGATAACATGAGCAACAATGCCAGCTTGGCTGGGTGGTGCAGAAAACTTCTATTTTAACAGATGATCAAATTAAAAATTTACTGATGTTGATCCTTTACAGCTATCATGGCCCCATGCTGAAACAAAATGTCAGACTTTAAAAAGGTTTAGTCACACTACAGAAGTGCAACCTGGGTTCCTAAGTATCACTGATACGCAACAAGGGAACATTGATGCTGCGATACATATATTTTTTAAAAAAAGAAGGATACATCGATACAGCAAGTATATGCATATATTGTTGTGAATAATACTTGTGTTAGCTTCATGTTTGGTTTTCTGTTTGTTTTCCCTTTCCCCTATTTTGTCACTGTTTCTGGTTCAAGGAGTCAGTGCACGACCACGTCGTGTGGGAGTGCTAGTAGTGGAGCTTGATGTGCGCGATTGGATCGCACAAGAGCGCATCGCGCGGGCATGGGATCGTGTCCGCGCATCTAGGCCCATCGAGGCCATGTCTTTCTATTTTAGCACAATAAAAGGAAGAAGAAAGAAGACAATGCTACCAAGTTCTATGCAGCGCCAAAAACACTACTTGTGTGTTCCACTGAATTTCTCTCTCGCGTTCTAGCTCGATTCTGGTTTCCTTTCAGGTGAACTCTGACAAAGTGGTATCAGAGCGCACGGCGACGCTCCTGGCGCAATGTCGCACTCGGCCGCCAGCGAGGATCGAGGGCGTCACTTGTTGGTCTTGCCGCCGCCCGGCGAGGCAGCGCACCGCCCGAACCTGTCATTGAGCGCGTGATCGAGAGAGCTCCGCCTCCATTGTCTACCCGACGCTCACGCGCACGAACTACACCGAGTGGTCCATGGTGATGCGCGTGAACCTCCAAGCATAAGGCCTGTGGGAGGCGATCGAGCCCGGCATTGATGACTTTCATGCTGATCGCACGGCGCTCGCCGCGATCCTACGCGCCGTCCCACAAGACATGCTCAGCACGCTCGTGCAAAAGGCTATGGTGCATGAAGCCTAGGAAGCAATCCGCGCCGTACGTGTCGGCGTGGAGCGCGTTAAGGAGGCGAACGCGCAGAAGCTGCAGCAGGACTTCGCTGTGATCACATTCAAGGATGACGAACGCGTCGAGGACTTCTCGCTGCATCTCACTGGCCTCGCCAACGAGCCGCGCGTCCTCGGCGATCCGATCACCGACAAGGAGGTGGTCAAGAAGATGTTGCAGGTGGTCCCTGATTACCTCAAGCAAGTGGCCATCTCCATCGAAACCCTTCTCGATTTGAACACCATGTCGATCGAGGAGGCCACGGGTCGTCTCCAAGCGGTGGAGCAGAGGAAGAGGCCGACAGCAGTGGAGCTCAAAGACAGCAACGGGCGGCTTCTTCTCATCGAAGAGGATTGGCTTGCCCGCCACAAGGCTTGTGAGCAAGAAAAATCAAGCGATGGGCCGAGCGGCAATGGTGGAGGCAGTCAGAATCGCTGCCGAGGCAAAGGGAAAAGCTGCAGCGGCGACTCGAGTTCCCGGGAGGCGCGAGGCACTTCGACGGGCCGTGATGCACCGGCCAACACCTGCCGCAACTGCGGCAAGGCCGGCCACTGGGCAGGGACTGTCGATCCAAGTCCAAGAATACTGGAGAAGCCCATGTGGCCCAAGATGATGAGCCAACACTTCTGTTGTCTGAGGTATGCTCAGTCCAACTCACATCGTCATCCCCGTCTTCCCGATCTCCTTCTCTGCTGCCCTCAAACCGCCGATCCCCATCGCCGTCTCCCATTCGTGCTTCACCAACACTTCCCACACCACCGTCGCCACCACCTCGCCAGATCCGTGAGCAGGTCCACCTCATAGAAGAAAAAGTACTTGCCCAGATCGGCGACGAAGCCAACAAGCCTGACAACCGATGGGTGGTGGACACCGGAGCAACGAACCACATGTCCGGCACCAGATCGGCCTTCTCCAGCCTCGACTCTGGCATCGGTGGCTCCGTCAAGTTCAGGGACGGCTCCCAGGTGCAGATCGAGGGGCGGGGCGCCGTCACCTCTTGCAAGAATGGGGAACTTCGCTCCTTCGCCGACGTCTACTTCATACCAAGGCTTCAAACCAACATCATCAGTGTCGGCCAACTCGACGAGGTCGGGTTTAAGGCAGCGTCATGCGCTTCCGGGACGAAGGGCATTTGCTCGCCAAGATCCCTCGCGTCCCCAACCGGCTCTACGTGCACCATCGCACGGCCGGTGTGCATGGCGGCGCAAGGTTCGGAGGAAACATGGAGGTGGCATGCACGCCTTAGGCACCTCAATGTCCAGGCACTTCGGAAGCTTGCGCGATACAGGCTGGTTCGCGGTCTCCTAGAGCTGGGGGAGACCGATCAGCTCTGCAATGGCTGTCTCGTCGGCAAGCAGCGGAGGACACCATTCCCAGATCAAGCACAAGGGCGTGCCTCACAGCCCCTCGAGTTAGTTCATGGGGATCTATGCGGCTTGATAAAGCCGGCGACTCCGAGGGGTAAGAAGATGTTTCTGTTGCTTGTTGATGACTTCAGCAGGTTCATGTGGCTGGAACTGCTCCCCTCCAAGGATTGTGCGCCGGCAGCAATCAAGCGTGTTCGGGCACTGGCTGAAGCCCAATCAAGGCAAAAGTTGAGCTCCTTCTGCACTGACCGTGAGGGGAGTTCACCTCTGCAGACTTCGCCGACCACTGTGCCACCACGGGAGTATGACACCAGTTCACTGCGCCGTACTCACCACAGCAAAACGGTGTAGTGGAACGGTGAAATCAGTCGATCGTGGCGGCGGCCCGAACCATGCTCAAGGCCAAAGGGCTACCTGGCTACTTCTGGGGTGAAGCGGTGTCTACGGCAGTCTACCTCCTCAACAAATCGCCAACGAAGAGCGTCGAGGGGATGACTCCCTTCGAGGCATGGTATGGCAAGAAGCCCACCGTACACCACCTACGCACGTTTGGCTGCCTCGTCTTCGTCAAGAACACTTCGCCGCACCTCAAAAAGCTAGATGATCGAAGCACAAAGATGGTCTTCGTCGGATATGAACCCGGCTCCAAGGCCTACCGCGCCTACAATCTAGTCACGCGGGACGTCGTGTTCGACGAGTCCGCCTAATGGGACTGGGGTTGGAACGAGGAAGCCGGAGGTGGCGATGATCCAGAATCCTTCGAGGTCGAGCTGATGACGGTTCCCCTCGAGCCAGTCAATGACAAGGTGAACCAAGAACCTGTTTCGCCACCAACACTGCCAAACTCTGGACATGATCTAGATGTCGACCACCACGACGACACCCCTCTGCGTTTCTGCAGGGTGGCCGACCTCCTCGGCGATGCAACAGCACTAGGGCTGGCACAGCGGGAGCTACTTGACGAGCTCCATGTTGTGAGCACCGAGGAGCCAGCAATGTACGCGGAGGCTGGTGTGAAGAGTGCTGGCGTAGCGCCATGAGCGAGGAGCTTAAGTCCATCCAGGACAACAAAACTTGGGATGCAGTCGACCTTCCTGCCAGCCACCACGCCATCGGCCTCAAGTGGGTCTTCAAGACCAAGCGAGACGAGCACGGCCACATCGTCAAGCACAAGGCCAGGTTCGTCGCCAAGGGCTACATCCAGCAACCGGTGTGGACTTCGACGAGGTCTTTGCTCCGGTGGCCAGGCTGGAATGTGGTGGCACACGAGCGCTGGCACATTCACCACATGGACGTCAAGTTAGCGTTCTAGAGGAGGAAGTATATGTGCAGCAGCCTCCTGGCTTCATCTTCGACAAGGCTGGACAAGTGCTGCAGCTGCATAAGGCTCTTTACGGGCTGCGACAGGCACCACAAGCTTGGTACGCCAAGTTGGATGCCTACCTCACCTCGCTCGGGTTCACCTGCAGCGACCACGAGCACGTCGATTACACATGGCGATCTTCTGACAAGCCGCTGGTTGTGGGCGTTTACATCGACGACTTGCTGATCCCTGGGCCATTCGACATCGACATCGACAGATTCCAGGAGATGCTTGAGCAATTCTGGATGAGTGATCTAGGCCTGCTCTCTTACTATCTGGGCATCGAGGTACGCCAAGGTGATTCTAGGATCTCCCTTTGTCAATCTGCTTATGCCCAGAAATTGCTGGAGAAGGGAGGGATGGGGGAGTGCAATCCCTGTCACACTCCCATGGAGCCCAAGCTGAAGCTGAGCAAAGAGAACACTAGTGCCGCGGTCGACGCCACCAATTACCGTAGCATTGTGGGAGGCCTACGGTACCTAGTCAACACCAAGCCGGACCTGGGGTTCTCTATCAGCTATGTTAGCAGGTTCATGGCTGATCCCAGGGAGGATCACATGGTGGCAGTCAAGCATATCCTCCGGTATATAGCCGGAACACGAGACTACGGGTTGCTGTACTTGAAAGGAGAGCCTAAGAATCTGCAATTGCTAGGGTACAGCGACAATGACATGGCCGGAGATCTCGAGGACCGCAAGAGTACCAGTGGTGGTCTATTCTTCCTCGCGCACAACCCAGTCACCTGGCAGTCCCAGAAGCAGAAGGTGGTGGCGCTCTCGTCGTGCGAGGCAGAATATGTGGTGGCAACAGCATCAGCTTGCCAAGGAGTGTGGCTGGCAGGCTTGCTGAAGGAAATCATCGGCAAGTAAGTCACACCGCCAATTTTGAAGGTGGACAACAAGTCTGCCATCGCCCTCTCAAAGAACCTAGTTCACCATGATCGAAGTAAGCATATTCAAACTCGTTACCATTATATTCGTGCATGTGTGGAGTCTGGGAAGATCAACATCGAGTTCGTGAGCTCAGCTGAACAAGCTGCTGATATCCTGACGAAGCCGTTGGCAAGGGTCAGATTCCAGGAGCTGCGCAGAGTGATCGGTGTTGTTAATATCAAGCTCGAGCACCACAAGGATAAGGGGGAGATTTGTTGTGAATAATACTTGTGTTAGCTTCGTGTTTGGTTTTCTGTTTGTTTTCCCTTTCCCCTATTTTGTCGCTGTTTCTGGTTCAAGGAGTCAGTGCACGACCGCGTCGTGTGGGCGTGTTAGTAGTGGAGCTTGATGTGCGCAATTGGATCGCACAAGAGCGCGTCGCGCGGGCATGGGATCGTGTCCGCGCATCTAGGCCCATCGAGGCCACGTCTT
The DNA here is from genome assembly GCA_003991445.1 of Oryza meyeriana var. granulata. Classification (NCBI taxonomy): domain Eukaryota; kingdom Viridiplantae; phylum Streptophyta; class Magnoliopsida; order Poales; family Poaceae; genus Oryza; species Oryza meyeriana. The sequence continues at coordinate 116,795 of RYFJ01001174.1, forward strand.
TCTGTTTTAGCACAATAAAAGGAAGAAGAAAGAAGAAAATGCTGCCAAGTTCTATGCAGTGCCAAAAACACTCTGAGTACTTGTGTGTTCCACTGAATTTCTCTCTCGCGTTCTAGCTCGATTCTGGTTTCCTTTCAGGTGAACTCTGACATATATGTGGTAAAATACAACAGCAGGCTAGCAGCCATGAGATAGTTATGCCACATAAGAGAAGATAGAGAAGATCTATCAGGCAATCATAAGAAAAAGAAAAGAAATATAAAGGAGGAAAGAGATTGGCCAGTTTGGTCCTTGCACTACTGCATGAATCATTGTGCCAATCTAGCCCAAACAACCTGCATGTACTACCCGTTTATCTTTGACCTAGCTTCACCTCCCTCGTGTATGCAGCAACACCACCACCTCTATTCTCCCTCTTTGGTTTTCCCTCCCTCACTCTCCAGCCTACTCACAGCCAAGAATGGCAGCAGCACCAGCAGCATGTCTCTAGCTGTTCTGTTGTTCACTATGATGATTCTGAAGAGCTGCTGGCAGGAGGCCACTAGCGGATCGGGTAGTGGTGATGAGGATGTTGATGGAGGAAGATGAGAAAGAATAGTAGGACAGACACTAGTGCAAGAATTGGAGAAGTGTTGCTATTTATTTTGATTATTTCCGAAAATGAAATTCACCTATACTTGGCAATATGCTATAGCACCATATCGGCTTATAGTGTATGTACTTTGTATTGTAAATTTGGAATTGCAGTTGGCTGCCAAATCAATGATTCTTACTTGGGTTCTGCTGCTAAGAGCAGACAGCAGAGTGGGAAATGCTCAAAGAAAGCTTCATGGTATATCATGTTCCATTGAACCCAGGTTGTCATGGTCTGGAAACTGCATGTCTGCAACATGCATCTAATGTTTGCAATTAACCACACAAAGTGGTCAACTGAAAATATAACTTTATCTCATTAGCGTGGTTGTTGCTTAGAGTTAGAGGAAACTGGATTAGCAAATTTTGTGATTTAGCCATGTGGAAATTTTTTATGTAAAAAATATGTGTGGTAAGATTGAACTCGATAAGAAATTAACCTTGCTTCTTTTTCCAAACCCATGACGTAGCAATCCTCTCTATCCTACTGACTACTGTGTGATTAGATACTAAAAACCGAAGTTGCTCTTTTTCCAATTTCTATACTATAGTAATAATCAACATTCTGCATTGTTTTCCATGATTATAGTTCCAAATGGAAAGCCACAAAGCATCAATCAGTGAAATACCTTCATGACACATAATAGAAGTTTGACAGGTGGATGGTGGCGCCAATGTATCCCAAATAACAACATTTGCACCGTTTGAACTGCATCCAGCTGCAGCAAGAACTGATCCACTTGCAGCCACATATGCGACATCCCTATGATCAATAAGAACAGACTGATTAAGGTTGAGAGCTCTATCAAGCAGTGACCATTCCATTAAAAAAAAGTTTGTTTCACATACGAGGCATGGCTGTTAAAGCATAGGGATGACTCGGTAGGATGGACATTGCTTCTTCCACCCACCTCAACTTGCCATGTACAAACTGTACCATCTAATGCAGCAGTGGCAAATCTCTGCCCATAATGATCAAATTGAACAGCTGATATGGAAGCAAGTGCATAAGGTGGTGGAATATTAGCAGCAGGGAGAACACCATAGGTAGCCATGGCACTGTCTTTGCCAAACTGTAAGAAAGAATAGATGATATCAACAGATAATTAAACATGGGGGCAAATCTAGTGCAAAATTCTCTCTAGGTTATATCATATTAACCCTTTTGATTGAACTAAAAAAAGACTAAAATATCTACCAAATCATCAAAGTTCAGCTCTGTTTTTTTCCTTTCAGAACTGATTGAGCTTGAGGTCGAAAAAATTGTGTGATGGTACATTATATTGAGGTGCTATATTTTTTAGATTTCCTTTAAGTTTCTGTGGCTCCTCAATCAGAAGAGTTGGCATGATATATCATATAACCAAAATGAGGGTCTGCGCTAGATAGAAAGACAAGAAAATTTCAGGGTAGGAAACATTATCTAGAATTTCTTTTAGATTCGAACCCATAGCTGATGATAGAACTAGAATAGATATCTTTTGTTTTCTACTCACGCGAGCCCATATCCCTTTCTTTTTATCAATTGCTAATTCCGATCTTCCTCCCCAATCTGATATTATAGTCCCGGTGTAGATAGAAATTCCCTTATGGTCTAATTCCGAGGTTGACCATATTGAGCATCATAAATACCAATCTATCAAAAACTATGGGAAAATCATAACTGAAGCTTAGACTGAAAAATTACAGGCACTGCCGGTTACAACCAAACGATTTTGTTTATTTTCCATGAAGGGTTTTTTTTTTCTCAAAATCGCTGCTTATGTGGCCAATAAGTAGATGGAGACAGACCAGGGACTTCTTAGATTCAGAATTTTTTTTAATGGAAGGCTTGTTTCATCTGACTTGTACTGAGTTGAAGGTTTATACTTTATGCACATGCTAATATAGTACAAGGGTTAAAAAGAAGAATCATGTATTCTAAAAGACTTAGCCTTTTCCAGACTTCAGCAAAATATAAAAGATTCAACCATAAATTTGAAAATGTTTGCATTATTTTAAGTAATTCTTTGTGTTAGTTTATTCTGGCATATGAGTAATTTGAAAATATGTGCAAGCAAGGTGCATGTAACTAACTGTATTTAGGTGACACGGAAGAGCACAAGGTCTCTACAAGACCCTTCACATGTCATGAACCATGTATTCTGTTGACCAAGACAATATAGATTCCAGTCCTATGAATTAATGTTTTCAGTTGTGTCAACTGTTTACTCACATGATCCTTAGCACACAATATTTTAATTTATACAAGGAAAGGTATATAATCACTGGTTATCTGTAACAAATGGTCAAATCGAAATTCATTGCCCTCCCTTTGAAAAACAAGCATCAAGCATGAATAATAAATGGGGATGCTAACAAGTAATAACCGGTCAAATGTGAAGTACTAGAGAATTTTACACATTATTTTTTTAACAAAAGTTTACCTCCCATAAATAAACATGTGTATTGCTTGACCCAACTAGCAACAATGGCAAAGAGGGGTGGCGAGATAATGCTCTTGAATGGATGTTCTCAAGTGTTGCTGGACGATCAACAAAATCCTCAAATTCATCAGGTTCTCCCCATCCAAACCCAGAGGCACCAATACCAGCATAACCTGGAATTCCAAATGCTCCACCACCAGTTAAGTCCCTTCCAGGTTTTGCCAAGGAACCTAAACCAATAGTTGGTCCACCTGAACTAAGATAGGATCCTTTTCTTCTGCCAAGACCAACACTAGGAGAAACAGAAGTTGAAGTAGGTGTAGATTCACAACCAGCCCACCCATCTAAGGGCCAATCAGATCCTGCCCAGACATACTCAGCTAACTTTTTGTTATGTTGCTTGTCATTCCAGTTGAAGAAAACAAGGCCCTGAAAAATGGATAACCACACTGTAAATTGATGCAGTGGCATAACTATATGACTTAGGAAGACAAACAGTCCACACAATACAACAATGGAGAGCCCATTATGGAGTAGCAAGTTGCGTGCAATAGAAAAGACAATCATAACCTTCATTCGATGTGGGCAACCCAAAATACTTATAAACATCTGATTATAAGATCTTTGATCTTTCTGGTGATGTCTACGGAAACAACGTTCGATACCCTGACTTAATGCTAGGCAACTAGCCTCATCTTATTGTGAAGTCATGACACCAAATACAATTCTTTATGTCATCTGTGTCAAGCCCTATTTTTTATCCATAAAAAACAACCACCTACTACTTTGTATTATTTCATTTCAATGAAACAGCATGGTCCGTTTTTAATATTGGCACTTTTAATAATCTAATGGAAGAAAATAATGGCACGGATGTTAACTCTTGGAATGGATGGAAACATTTACCCTTAACAAATGGGTGAATAACCATCTTAAAAAATATTACACCTAAGTTGTCAAAAAAAATCAAGTCTCAAAACATGTAATCTACAGTATTGAAAGCTACACTTTGGTTATAAACTTTACTGAAAACACAATAGCTATTTTTAAATGATAATTTTGACAAAGGAAACACGAGAAAGAAACATTGCAAAAAAGAAAAAAGAACATCAAAGAGGAAATGCAAGGAAGAAAAATAACTGAGGAAAGATGTTCACTCAACTAATTTCCTCACTTTCACTAGGTAAACAATTGCAAATAAATAGTCAGTACCACTGAAATCTAGAATGCATAAATAATTATAAAGTAGTGAATGATTGAAAAAATACCTTTCGGTTGGTAGTGATAGCACCTTGTTGCTCATTGATAGAGTTGAGACATATTGCCTTCACCGTAAAGGATTAAAATGCAGTATCAGAAATGGAAGCAAAATGATTAGCACCTAAATTGTCAATATGCTGATGGTAAATACCTCAAGAAGTTCACCATTTCTCCTTACAAGTTCTCTAGGTCTTTCAAAATCTGCAGTCAAACCTTTCCTTTTAGGTTCAAGAGTGACTTCCACACCACATGAGGTATTGTCAATAGATCTCTGCATTTTCTCATTGTTGTTGGAGCTAACACTGTCACAATTTTCTTCTCCACTTCTTTGAGCAAATTTGTTTTCACATTCAACTAATGTAGCTCCTGTCATAGCCTTCCAAGATCGTGTTAGACTTATGCCGTTTAAAGGAAAGCAATTCACTTCTTCATTCACAAAAGAAGTGCAAATATCCACAGGATTAGCAGATATTTCCCACAAAGTATCAAAAAGGACTTCATTGTTCTCACTGTTAGCAAGCTGAAAAATATTTGAGAACTGATCATGGCTATTGTTGTCGGACCTTGGCTGAGACAACTTATCTTCTAACCAGAAAAGCACACTCGAATGTAACTTCTTCAGTAATTTCTCTCTGAAAAATGATGCATGCAATTTTACTAACGAAGATGACATAAAATGCAAGGAGCCCATAACAAACTTTGCAGCAACTGAAGATATGAGACCCTTGAATTCCACATCTATTGCGCTAGTTTCAAGTTCAACTCTCTCTTTTTCAATGAACTCAGTCAAAAACCGTTTCATGAAAGATGACAATCGAGTCCACAAAGAAATACCTATCAAATGCCACTTTTCATCAATTGGAAAGCTCGAATTCTCACTTTTCTCTTGTTGTATATTACAGAAGAAACCATTGGTTGTGCTCCCATCTGTGTTAGTTGATACACCATGAATTTTATCACGTACAGCATGCATCAACTGATCTAATAGTACTTGAAAGGACTCCCTGTTGACAGAAGCACCTATGACTGGATTGATCATGGTAACCAATGCTTTTAAGTCATGAAATAACCAAGAAAAGGAAAACTCTATGTTGTATTCAAGGAGGTCCATAACTGTAAGCATAGCTGATGTACGATCTAGCACAAAAGTTCTACTATTCTCATGTTTCAGAAGTAACCTGCTAGTACTCAGAAAGTGTGATAAACTTGCCATAATGTACTTGCCCTCTTTAGTTGTGCACGGAGTAGTATTAGTGTAGTCCATGTTCAGGGCAGAACACATGAAGCAGCAGGAGACAACATATCGTGTAAGAAACCTGCAGCACTCCTTGCTTGACCCCATAAACATATAATCAATTGGACGGAAAGCACAACCTTCAAGACCATAACTATCAGTTCCAGCATCGGGTGATCTACTACTCCACAACAACATATACGCGAGAAAAAATATACCATCGTTGCAACAAAAGGTAAGGATCTGGATACACAACAGATAATATGGTTTGTTATGAGAAGTCCAATAAAAAAGAACAAAAATAAAAGAATATGCTATCCCTTATGTTACCTTCTGAGCTATATCAGCAACTTTAAGTGAGAATTTTTTATCAAATACTTGCATTGCTGCTTTGAGATCACTTGAAAGCTTGTCAACGTGATTACTGTTGAACTCTTTCAAGGCATTATCTTTAGTTAGTGGTAGGCTGCACCGTGAACAGAGTGAGTGATTTCTCAGCATGCGCGACAGATATTTTGAAGCCATAGTTATTTTCAAGTTTGATTCAACATCACTGACTACAGATGCTGACAGCCAGTTGGAAGAAGCATGGAAAGGGTTCAATATTCCATAAACAATCTGCTTGTCTCCACCATCCAGTGAGGTGTTGTCCTTGCTCTCTATGCCCGAGTTACAAGATAGGTATTCAAGTGCTTCAAGCTAATTAGTGAGAAAGAAACAAGATTTAGAGCAATACAACATAAGAAATAATATTGAGATGTCAACAGGGCACCTTTTCCCCAAGCAAGAAGAGTTCATATGATAAGAAATTATACTTACAGGCAGTCCACATTTGTTCAAGGCACATGAAGCCATTGCTAATGAAAGCTTAGATAAGTTTGCAGATTGAGCTTCACCAACACAGTTTCTGAAACTATTTTTTGTTGAAAGGATTGCACAATACTGACCAACTCCAGGGTCTGCAAAGACATTTTGATCACCAGGAATGCTAGACTCTTCAATCAGTGACTTGGGGTGGCAATCAAATAGTTCATTGACAGACTGAAAGTAGTTCCCTAACATCCACTGAAGATTCACAGGAACTTTAGTTGAAATGCTGAATGATACGTCACTCAAGAGCCATTATACTATTTTGATTTCAAAATGAAAAATATAAAGAAAAAGGCAAACATATGACATACTTCAAGTAGGCTTGAAAGCCAGTGGTCTCCTTTCTCAACTGCTTCAGGGAGCAGCACATTAGAAATGAGGTTATGCTCCAAGGGCCCTCCAGATCCCTCAACAAGCCGGCAAATTACAATAGCAAGCTGTTCATCTTGAAGGTTCTTTGCACAAACACTGATGGCTGAGGATGTATCACCTCCAAGGAGGAAAAATGCTATAGCAAGCTCCCATTGATGCCTTCCCATTAGCACATATGCATTTTTTAGAGCAGCAGCTTTGTGTTTTTCTTCCTAGATAGATTTATCCAAATGAGTATAGTGTATAATATACTTCTCAACACAAAGTATCTAAAATGCATGGAATTCCTCTCATGTTTCAAGTGCATTTGGCTTAGCAAAAGTACAGTGCAAGTCTAGTGATAAAATTATCATTTGTCTAAATACTCATTTAGGATGCCAAAACTAGCAAGTATAAGTTCACATAATCATAATGATATGACCATGTACATAAGAATGTTAAGAATGTCAAACTATCCAATTACTAGTTTCTATCACACCAAGGTACCTGGAAGTTCCTGGAGAGAAACTCATAAAGACGTTTATCTTTTTCATCTCTGCTAATCTTGAATAGGCCAACTAACACTTTTGTTCGATTTAATGCTATATAGAGAAGAGCACAGTCCTTTGGGTCCTTGCTTTTAAGATATTGCAGCCTTGCCAACTTCTCCATCTACAATGTCAGACATACCTAATCAGCACAGGTGATTATCCAGACAACTGCAAATGTAAACTAAACAACATTCATTATAGTGTCCAGATATAGTGCAGAGAGAGCATTAGAAGATTCATTTGAATTTAATTCCTAGAATCTGAACACTACACTACAACAATGACAAATAGTTCAGCAGTTGAGAAAAAAATAAGTTCAATATAATGGCTTCTCAACAATGACTGTAAAATAATACTTTAAGCAATTCAAGGGAACTAGTCACTGTAGGATAAGTGGTCAAAACAAGGATCTACATTAATTTGAATGTTGTTGTCCAAATCAGCATGCTATGGAGCTACATTATGAAATGGTAAACAGAAATTTCAGTAACTGAGAGTATAGCATATTTCATGAACTTGCTATGACCTATGAGGGTTTTATTAGTCAACAAGAGGGTCTTGCTCTCACACATACAAACACTTATAGCTGTTTGACCATTTTTGCTTTTAGCAAACCTACGAGAAAATAAATTGTTGTTGAGACATACCCTGGTCCTTAACTGTGACACATTGGTGTACCATAACCCTATACCGAGGTTTCGCATCTCAGACCAAGTTGGTTCTGCAGGAAGAACAGAATTAAGTAGATCATCCTGACACTCAGATTGTAAGGCCCATGCAATAGAAGCAGAATCAACATGGAAGACTTTGGCACTGGATGGATCTCCAGATCTCCTAAGTGCATATAGGCGTTGGAACTGCGCATCAACCCAGAACCTTAAGAGAAACAAAATTAGCAATTAATGTAGATTACCCACAAAAATGGGTAGCATAAACTTGTACAACACTTACAAAGTCCCAAGATTCTAGTGAAACAGAAAAAAAACAATACATTCCTGAAAAAAAAAATCAGCAGTTCCATATGTTAATCTATGAGTTATTTGTACCTTCGCCCTGCTTCATCAAGGCTTTTATAGGGAGATGCATGGCTCTGATCAGTAATTTTACCCAAAAGATCAGAAATTGCAAGTATCTGTATTCTCTCCATGTCACTTATTGCAGATATGCTGACATTTGTAGCAAGGAGCTTATTTAGTTCTGAACCTTGAGACGTGCTAGTGGTGGTGTTGATGCTCAAGTCAACCTCCATCTGAGGAAATGAATTTGACAGTGATAGCAAACTAAAGGCTGTGCTATGTTGATTGTCACCCCAAAGTAACCGTCTATTAGATATGTCATTAGATGTCATGTCGGTAAAGTTTTCAGACAAAGGGCATTCAGGAATATTATGGCACGATTTACCACACAAACTGCACTCCAACATGATGTTTGACATTTCGTTTGCTTTCATGGATTGAACAAGATGCTGCAGAACGGTGTTTGCACGTTTCCATTGACCTATGCAGAGCAATAAAAAAGAGTTAATATCATTACCTGATTTACACAAAATTACATGAGATGCTGTGGGTTTTGTCAATCACGAACTTTGACTTCTACAGGGGCGATCATAAAGACAAATTCCAATAGGTTGCCAGTGCAGATTAAATCAGCGTGGTTGTTATTGTACCATTGATCAACTCAGTTACACAGACAATTTGAAGAAGGCATATCAAATAAAAGAGCAAATAACGTTTTGCCAAAGTGTTAATATATTCTATCATTTCAACTAGACCCATACAGCTAAAATAAAATGCCAGAATTAAGCTTAGCTAGAACTAATTTGCATTTATGCCAAAAGATTTCACAAAATATTAAAAGCCCTAACATGTGAAAACAGAAATTTACTCAAAAAATTATGTTACACAAACTTTAGTACGGTTATTGTTGCATTAGGAAGGAGAGAAAAATATTTACAAGACACAGCCCCACACATCACCACACTTTAGTAGTTCTATTACATATTTCTCTAGATGGACGGAACTAAAAGAACTAATAAGAAACAGCAAGTTCCAGATCATTTGATCTAAATTTTTTTCCAATAATTTCAGGGGACCATAAATTCAACAAAACGGTCATTTTCTGGCAAACATGACTATAGAAAGAAGGAAGCATTTAAACTAAAGAGGGTGCTTGGATTTAGGTATATAAGGGGGTGGTATAGTGGTTGGGACATATGGTGGGCTAATACTAAACCTCATTACGGGAAGATGTAGGGTCAAGGATTAGCTCACTCCATATCCCAATCCCTACCTTCTATCCCTAAATCAAAACACCCTAATGCAAGTGATGCAGTCAGGATTTGCTTATTACTGCAGTGGCTTTTATATCTGTAGTTTTACTTTATCATTCCTGGGCAATCTGTAAGTGTGTAAGCTTTCTATAAGAGTCATGACAGGAATATTTTATTAGAAATGGTAACAATTATCTTAACAAACTAGATTCCACATAATAGAACAGAACCTTAAAATGGCCCAAATCTCAATCAATGGACTGCTGTCAGCCTTAGCAACGAAAGGTGAGCACAAAAACATGTAGTGTTGTTTCACTTTCTCAGTCTCACAGGGTAGTTTAAAATAGAAGCACATAAGTAAACAGACTATCAAGCCCTTGCAAAACATGTAGAATCTAGAGAAAAAATATTTTGAGAGATTAAAATAGTTGACACCTGAATAAAGAGACTGAATAAGTGCTCTTGGGTGATATGATGCCAGAGGTCCACTCACTTTGGCAGCTATATCCAACAAGTTCCACAGACCATTAGAACAATGAGCACTGTGTTTGTGTAGTAACAAGGTACTATTGTTTTCAACAGTCTTTGTGTTGCTGTAATGTTCTGATAAACTGAATCTACCAAAGACATTTTCATTAAAATGCTTAGTACATGGCAATTCATGTATGTCTGCAGCAGGACAATCAAATATCTGGGTATTAGATTCATTGGCTCCTCTTACTAACCATGAACTGAAGAGTGCAAGATGATTATTATGAACAAGCACACCAGTCGCCTTTGGGCCCCACAGGAAGCTACCAATGTCATGCTGACAATGGGATAGCGCAATACAACTCCAAAGATGCTTCTCTTTTGAATTCACAGTGTGTAACACATTCTGAAAGGAAGGGTGCTTATGAGAATATATGTGCAACTCGTTGAGAAGGTAGACTGCAAGTAGAAATCTCCCATCGCCTAAAGATAGCCAATCCAAACCAACAACAGGGCCTTGAAGCATTAGTGCATCCTCCAGGAGAAAACTCCCATCTCCCATGAGTTTTACTGCTTCCCAGATATGTATGGACGTGGCATTCTTCTGAACATTTCTACCAACAGTAGCAACTCTACCACAACTGGACAGTGAAACTGTGCTAATTGGTCCTCGATCAGCACTAAACGTGCCTACCAGGTGCCAGCTTGGGCTCTCTTTCTCACTCTGCAAAGGGTTATCTGCACAAGACGTCTTCCATAGTTTCACAGTGCCATCAGAATACCCAGTAGCAATGTGATAACATGGGGCAGTTCTGGAAGGGACATGCTGCTGTAGAGGTAATACAGTATTGTTCAGTGGCGTTACAGAAATACATGTAGGATATTCTCCATTCAGGCATGTAGGGAAGACTGAAGAACCTTCATAAATAACTGCTGAAAACATATCACCATTAAGGTAAGTCCCATGTCTCCCTTGGTCTGCAGTAGAAAGAGAGCTAGCAGAAAAACCACATAAACACATCCCATGTTTGTTTTGATTTTCTGCATGCAGGACTACTTTCCACGATAATGCTTGAAAGCTCGTCCTCCATAGACATACTACTACAAAGCTGTTGTTGACAAAAGGCCCATCGCAATTAGAAGCTAAAGGTATGGTATGAATGCTGTCAGGTGGGCCTTCTGCATTACAACCTTCAAAGAAAGGAATTGTGAACATTTTCTGACATGAAAGAACATCTCCTTCTTCCTGAATACTGACTACAAAACAATCGGCTCCTTTTTCACTTCCAAGGACAAGAAACCTATTTTGTTGAATAACAGAAGGAGCCCAACACAGACATGAGTATTCCACATCTGGGTAAATGTCACACAGATCAAATTTGCACAAAAGTGTCCATAATGGATAAGTAGGTGCATGCAAAGTTGATATGAGAGTTGATAAGGTTGAAAGAGACCAGAAATGTAGAGTTCTGCTAAAATCCATGGAAACAGCAAGCTCTATTTCACAGCCATATGGATGGATAGATACCTGTTTGATGCTACCGTTATGCCCATATTGATTGATAGTATGGGATGAATAGCATGACATACTTTTAGCAGAATCACTTGAAACATGGCTCTCAGAATTCAATGATAAATTGGAGGATAAGCGAGACCAAATGAATGAGTTATCACGCAGCAAATGAAGCAAAGAGCATGTTGTAGGTGGGCCAGAAGATAGCCTTCTTGATATAATAGCCTCAACAAAAAATGAGTCATCTATGGATTTTTGTTGCCCTGTAGCAGACTGCATCCAACTCTGCAGTTTGACTTGTTTCCATAAAGTAATTCGTGGATATCTTGGTGGAGATACATCATCGATGCAATGGACAGCCCAAAAGTTTACAAAAGCCCCAGGACCAACACTTACCAACCACTCGCATTTGCCTACTTGGTTCTGCCCAGGATCACCTGAAAACAATGTGAAATTACCTTCTTCATCTCTCGATACGACACTGCCTGTTTCAACTGCCCATCTCACAGTTATATCAACTCCCAGCACTCCATTCAGAGTGTTGTTCAACTCGATTACCGCAGTGACACAAAAAGATCTTTGCAAAACACGCTGCTTCTTTGACTTGGCTACCTCATCCTCACTCCACAGCCGGAGAGTTCCATCCAAGCAGCATGTCATGAGTATCTCTCTCCTCACTTCAGACTGATCACTGACACACAACGACCTAGGTCTCCACTGGATCATTGATACTGGTTTAGGATGCACAAGCTCAGCTTTCTCCAGTCCCACTTTGGCATCATTCATGAACACCAGAACAGGAGGCATGCTGCCCTCGGAAGAAGGAGCAGTCGCCGCCGTCGCAACAGGACCCTGGATGAAGTGTGTAGCAGAGGCAAGGCACTGAGCCACCTGAGGCGAGAACCTCCAAGTGAGCTGCCAAGAGGATTCTGTCCTGGCCCACATGGCAACGCCCTCGCCGACCAATAGAATGCCATCGCCGGAGCCTGTCCAGGCAACGGCGGTGACGGCAAAAGTCTCGGTGATCGCCCATCTCAGAAGCCAACCAAATGATCCTGCAGTCCAATCCCAAAATCTGAGCAATGCAACAATCGCCATGCCAGCAAGTAGCAAGCAATGAGAAATGAGAGTCAGGCGAGCTAGACGAACGGACCTGGGGAGGAGGACGGCACCGGCTGGAACACGGATACGGCGCTCCCGGCGGCGGCGGCGAGCTCGCCTCCGCCACGGCGGCACCAGGCGACAGCGGACACGGGGGCACGGAGGTCGATGGCCTGGCGGAAGAACGGGGCATCGTCGCCGGCGTCGATGCTGCTGCCGCTGCTAGTTCCCTCGCGGGGAGTTGACGGGAGGTGGGAGACGACGAGGAAGGAGCCGGCGGCGTAGGATACCCAGGGGAGCCCCCCGAGGTCGGGGAGGAAGGAGAGGGCGCGGGGGTCCGCTGTGGGCGCCGGCGGGACCAGATGCGGAGGGTGGAGGGCGAGCGGCAGCTGCGGCAGCTCGTCCCGCTCCCCCATCGCGGCCGCTGCGGTGGCGGTGGAGATCGCGGCGGTTGGGGACTCGGATCCCTCACCGGCTGCCGGCCGATCGTTTTGCCAGCCGGCGACGCCACGGGTGGGACCGTGGGGGAGTGATTGTGGGCTCACATTTGGGCTTTTGTTGGCCTGTTAGGCCGTGTAAACGAGCCCATCAACTCCTTTTTGGATTGGGTTTGTATGGGCCGAAAATTTGATCATATACCATCTGTTTATGAATTTTTTTGATTTTTATATTTATTTATTAAAAGATTTGCAAAAATAGATTTTTGTTTGAAAAAATTGCAAAAATAGACTCCCGCCGCCCTCTGGGAGGGCGATTTTTAAAAATCGCCCTCCCAGAGGGCGATTTTATGACGTGGCTGACGGCCGTTGGCCCCCCGCCGACGGCCGTCAGCCCCATTTTGCAGGCGGGCCCCCGGTCTCTCAAAAACGCCCTCTCAGAGGCGGCAAGGGGGCCGCCTGCAAATTGCGCCCGGGCGCCCGCGTCAGCGCCTCGTCCTCGGCCCCTCGCCCGCTCGCGCCCGCTCCCGCGTCCGCGTCCTCGGCCCGGCGCCCGCGCCCTCGGCCGCGTCAGCACCCCGCGCCCGCGTCCTCGGCCGCGTCAACACCCCGTGCCCGCCCCGTGTCCTCGCCGCCGCCCCGTGCCCGCGCATCGGCCGTGCCCCGCGCCCCGCCCGCGAGTTTTGCAGCGGCCCCCTTGCCGCCCTCTGAGAGGCGGTTTTTGGGAGGCCGGGGCCCGCCCGCAAAATGGCTGACGGCCGTCGGCGGGGCGCCAACGGCCGTCAGCCACGTCATAAAATCGCCCTCTGGGAGGGCGATTTTTAAAAATCGCCCTCCCAGAGGCGGTGGGAGTCTATTTTTTTTTTTCAAACAAAATCTATTTTGCAAATCTTTTAATAAATAAATATAAAAATCAAAAAAATTCTCTGTTTATATGAAAATTGACGATTTACCCTCTTGACCCACGTGTCAATGAACACGAGTCGATGACCTCACATGTTATCTATCCGTCAACTTATTGACTCATGACTTATTCATCAGATGCAACGCTTTGTATTATCTGTGTTCAATCCAACGGCCTAGGTCTCCTCCACCTCCCTCGCGTAGGTGCTACAGACCTCCCCCCAACCTGCGATACCCCTCCCCCTCGCCGTTTCTCTCTCCCCTTCAACCCTAATCCCTCTCTTTCGAGGCGCCGCCAATTCCTCACCGCTAGGTCACCGTCGTGTCGCCTCGTCGTAGACGAACACCACGCGGTCACGCCTCCTCTCTGTCCCCTCTGGCAACGCCTCCGGTCGATCCCTCGCGCCTCCCTCGATTCCCCGATCTCGATCTGGAGTTCACCGTCGCTGGCGTCCTAAGATTGTATCAGAGGACAATGGAGAGGGAATCGGGTCATCCTGATCGGAGCGGAGCCATAGCCGCCGACGCCCCTATCTGGTGTGCTGCGGAGGCAGCCACCCTAACCCCCTACGCCGCCAGCATCCCAAGCCCGGATCAAGGGCCACCCTCACACTTGATGCAGGCGACACGGTTGACAAGCTTTGTCCCTGTCATCATCTCTAGGTAATTAAAGTGGCTTTGTCAAAGTTAAACTCAACTAATCTCTGTAGTTAATCCAGATGAGACAACAACTAACACAGTCACAAACGATAGAGATTTTATCAGATTATTAACTAATGAACTCAAATAGATGGATGAGGATCCGAGGTTTGGTGGTCTGCCATTTGATCAATGAAAACTAAGGGGCTGTTTCAAGGCAGGTTTGGGCTCCCTTTCACAGAGATGGTTTAGTCCTTTCTAGACAACCATGTCTTCCTACCACATGTGCTATGCTTTTGCCCGCTTATATATGTGCCACATCGCTTGCAACTATCACCATGTGTATAAATGAGCTTCATAAGTTCTACATCGATATTCTTATCCCAGGGATAAGAGTGTCTATGCATTTTATCTCATATGTACCAATATATGCATTGGCTAATTTTAATTACCAGGATGGCTTATTATTCTTAATCTGTAAAACATCAGGTTGGGTAATATGGGGCTTGACAAATAATTCTTGTTCATTGAACGGTAAGAGCAAGATGAGATAATTTTAAACTTTAGTCTTTTCGTTTTTCCATGCAGCTTGGTTAAATTATTCTTTCTCAGTTGTATTCAATGTGCAGCTCATTGCTTCCGTGAGAATCAGTTGCTCGGATGACTGGCAGAGGACAGAGTAGCGGTCGGCGATGGCAGCGGTGGTCTGTAGTGGAGCTCCTACCGGACCACGGTGGTTAGAACATGGCAAGGTCCTTTGTCAGTCACAGAAAATTGGGTCCTACAGCAACGCTAGCGAGGCTCGCGAAAGCTCGCGGTCAGTGAAATACCTCTTCTTCCTTAGCCAATTAGTGTCCTCCGAGGATGGTTCCCTATGTTTTGATGCCCTTTTAAAATTAGTTTAGGATTTGTTTGGGATGCCAATTGCCGCATCACTGCTCTATGATGATTCTATCTGTTGCAAAGGGATGACGTTGCCACCATTCAGGGCATTGCTCATGCTACATCATGTTCCATCATTCATTTGAAGGACAATGTTGTGTTCTTTCCCTGAATGGCTGAACCATCACAATTTTACACACTTATCTCTAAAAATAATCTTATTTGGGGCATGGTATTTACAGGATAATTATTGCCTTCTCATTGTGAATTGACGTAGGAGTACAAATGCTAATGAGTTAATTACTTCACAAATACGTCATCTACACATCAAATGATTTTGCTAAAATGTTCCTTTTTGACTTGAGTCATCAGTATGATTATTCCAGTTTTGCTAGCTATTTCTTCTTAGATATTTTGTGTGCTTTTTTATTTTTTATTCATTTTCCATAGATTAGAGATGTTCAATGAACTTCATGTCAGTTTTTGCAAGAAATTTGGTTTTGTATGTCAGATATAACCATAATGAGTGAATTCTTCTGAAATGACATTCTTCCTTCATCGTGCATTTACAGGTAATGTTGTGTATAAATCTCAATGTGGAGTAATGGTCATTCCAATAACTTTTATTAGGGTGAACAACGAATTTTAGTCTTTGTTATCAAGTTTTAATAAGCTAGGTGTTTTTCTTATGCAGCTGAGAAGATCCACGCCCCTGCCGCCATCATCGACATCTTCCATGCACAATTCCCTCTGCCAACGCATGAGATGTGTGGCGGCTGCCACAAGTTACTAGTAGCCCTACGGAGGTGCTTGTGAAAATGCACTGGAGCACTATGCACTGCCATGCCGTTGCCAACCGCTACCGTCGGCCATCACCACTCGGGGCCTCTGCTGGTGCCACTGCTCCTTCCCTCAATTCAGTTGTTCATGAGTAAGATGGCATCTTTAGCAGAGCAATTGTTCAAGTGATCAAATACTGAAGGTAAGTCGACTATTTCCGATTCCCCTTAACTCTCTACATTGTTATAATGAAATGAAACCTTATCGTCTCTTAGGGTAAAAGGTTTTTGCTTTCTAATCAAGAAAATAATTTGAGTGCATTTTTTTGCGAGTATACATATGTAGAGTTTAGATGCTTCAAACAATAAATAAAGTTGACAATTGAAACCCTTTTAGGTATTGGCACTGAAAATGGTTTATGCCCTTTGAACAACAAAGCATGGCCATCTTTCATTATATTGGCATGAACAAAAATTTCTGCTAGCGGATGTGCTGCAAAAATTGAGATATTGAGGTTATATAATTCAGTGTTGAAAAGTTAATGGTGCTAGTTTTCAGGTGCCTACAATGATTTTGCCTCAACAGACGTTGGTGTTGAGTCCACTGCTTTCCTTGATGGTGGATCAATTGAGGTAGCTCCCTGCATTTCTACCAGGGAAAATGTTCACGGTTGCTGCTAGTGCTATTCATTCTCGTTTTGACCATTCTGTTACATTATTTCATTCATCCAGACATCTAATTGGGTTTTATCATATGCTACAAAGGCCGTACTCAAGGAAATAAAGGCAAATTTTTCTTAAGCCCCTTCTTGTGCGATCAGTGTAAGCATTTTCCAGTGACAACAGCCTTGATGTTGCCTTATCTAGAGAACAATTCATGACTATCTTTATCAATTCTTTCAATGTGGCATACTCTTTGCTTCATTTGCCAATTCTACTATTCCCTCCAAATGTTCCCTTGCTCTACGAAACTGCTGCTATGTTCAGGCCATGTTGTGATCTATTTGATTGATGGATTATAGAAGATACAATGTTTCCTGAATAGCCTTTTGTCACGTGGGGGATTCCATATCAGCTGACTCTAGCATGGGAATGTGTCTCGCCATCCAGGAGTCAAGGCTGAGGCTGGACGCTACGCACGATTACCAGGCCGGACGCTAAGCACGGTTACCTGGCTGCTACGCACAATTACGACCTTCGGCCATTGCCGGGTTGTGACACCTTTTCAACGAAATATTTGCTGAATAGCCTTTTCTTAATGTTTGCAACCATCTTTGTTACCATCTCTGTGATGTATTTCTCTTTGCAACCAGATTTGCTAATGACCTCAAGAGATCAAGCTCTTGCAATTGTGACAATTAACTTTTGCCTCTGATTGAATTGATAACCTTTGCTAGAAGTCTGCAACGCAGATGAGACATGTCCGACTTTTTTAGAAACAATGCTATTCATGTTCATTTTTGGATTCTACAAAAAAAATGTGGATGGTGGACAAATTTATACTCCAATATGCTATGCTTATTCGGTTAACTGGATGCTTTTCATGATTATTTTACGCACATGACTATTATCATTTTTTCCATGAATTTTAAATCTATCTCATTTTATTCTCGATTACCAAAACATATATGATTTGCATGACCAACCGCCGTTGTACCTGTAGCACGGGTAGATTATTAGTTGGTATAGGAGGGTAAATCCTCAGTTTTGACCTAATAGGAGGTATATGATCAAATCTTCATTATGGGCTAGAGCAGGATCTGCTTTTTTTAAAGCCGAATAAGCCTGTTATCGTTGTACCCTCTCAAAAAGGGCACGATATACCTTGTAACAGCCCTAAAATTCACTAAATTTTAAAACCATTTTTATTTTTATGTATTTTCAAAAATTCACGTCGAGTTTACCGTTTCGTTCTATTTAAAAAAATGTCGTTCTTCGTTTGCCGTTTCTTGTTTGTTGTATTTGTTTCTCGTTTTATTTTCTTTTTATTTTTCTCGGAAGTGCAAATCCATCCAACCATCTATCTATCATAAATCCTTGTGGATGAGTCCACCTTTCCGTTGGCCATCGGCCCATTTTCCTTGTCACGACCTGTTTTCTCGGCCTGGCCTGTTTTCCCTTCCTTTTTCCTTTTTTTTCTTTTTCTTTCTCCTCCTCCTCTGGCCTGCCAACACAGGCCAACCCAACTCCCTCCATCGCCTCCCATCGAATTTGTTTATTTTTATATTTTTTTTAATAAAATATTTACAAAAGTATATTTTCATTTCAAAAATTTATAAAAATATACTCCCAACGCCCTCTGGGAGGGTTTTTTTTTAAAACGCCCTCCTAGAGGGCGATTTGATGACGTGGCAGACGGCTGTCGTTCGCCCGAACGACGGTCGTCTGCCATTTTGCAGGTGGCCCCCTGGCCATAAATAGGAGGGCGGCAAGCGGGCCGACTGCAAAATGACCCTCGGAGTAAAAACTCGCCCATCGGGACGATACTGAATGCTGCCGGTCCAACCGGGTTGAGTCAGGCAGTCCGACCGCCACCCCCAGGCCGGTCCGACCAGGTGGAGGCAGGCGGTCCGACCTCCACGCCCACTAGAACTGCTGGGCGGTCGGACCGTCCTCCAAATCCAATACAACTGGTAAGCATCTGTACTTCCACGCAAATTGCTCACTGCTGGCACCGCGCAGCTGGTCAGCCTGGCCTGGCTTCGCCATGGCACCGAACGCCGTCCCGCTCAGGTTAAAGTGGACCGGCTCGCTGAGGCACGGGCCTCCGGGGCACTCGTTGGTGATGACGACAGTCACTAGGTTGGCCAAGCAAGCGTTGTTGCCAGTGCATTTCACCTGAAACAACATTATAAATTAATGTCAGATGAAAAAGCATACGCACGTACGTAGCACAATTAAATCGACGAGCATGCGTACATATATTGAACTCGTATACGGTATACTATCCGTATATGTACCTAGTAGCAAGAGCCGCAGCCCAGGCCGGACTTGTAGATGGAAGGGCTGCCGGCGGCGATCATGGACGAGAACGGTGCCTAGTCAACGGCACCCTAGTACCCACATGCACCACCTGGACTGGTCCGGTACAAAACCACCTAGCAGTTCTAGTGGGGGTGACGGTCGGATCGCCTGTCTTCACCTAGTCGGACCGGCCTGAGGGTGGCGGTTGAACCGCCTGCCTCCACCCGGTCGGACCGGCAGCATCTAGTATCGTCCCGATGGACGAGTATTTACTCCGAGGGCCATTTTGCAAGCGGCCCCCTTGCCGCTCTCATAGAGGGCAGTTTATTTATGATCAGGAGGCTGCCTACAAAATGATAGATGGCCGTCAGCCGGGCGAACGACGACCGTCTGTCACGTCATCAAATCGCTCTCTGGGAGGGCGTTTTCAAGAAAACATCTTCCCAGAGAGCGTTGGCAGTATATTTTTGTAAATTTTTGAAATAAAAATATACTTTTGTAAATATTTTATTAAAAAAATAAAAAAATAAAAAAAAATTCACCTCCCATCTCCCTCCTAGCTCTGCCACGCAAGGCAGAGCCTTGCTCTGCCTCTCCTTGCCATGCTGCTGTTTTCGGCCACCTCATCGCCCACGCGTCGATCATTCCTACCTCGGCTGTGCCAACAAAGCCTTCGGCAAGCCAATCCCAGGCTCGATCCCATCCTCCTGAGTTCGGCTAGCTATCGTCGTCGTCATCGCGAATATCCAGCCGCCGTTCTCTGTCCTCCCTTCTATCTCCCTCTCCGTTGCTCCTCGTCAATCGGCACCAACAAAGAAAAGGATTGCCATCACCTCCTCTTCAACCACCTTGAAGTCACCCCAGCCTTCGTGCCCCAGTTCGTCGCCGCTGGAGCAAAAACGCTGCGGAGCCTCTGTTCGGCCGCCTTAGCTTGACCTCTAAAATTCGTCGCCATCGCCTCCTATCTCCTGAAATTAGCTCACCATCATCTTCCTCATCTTCCACCTCCCAAAACCCCTCTCCTACCCCGGCGAAATAGCCGCCGGAGCATAGCCGGCGCCGCCCACGCCGCGCCGCCCTGCTCTGGCTGCCACTGGCTCACCGCACCCCGCCGCCTCGGGCCTCGGCGCTCCCTGGCCCGAGCCATCGCCACCACTGGCTTTCCCCCAATCACCTGAAGCTCCTCAGCAACCGCGCCCCTATCGGAGTTCGCCGGAGCCGCCGCCACCTTCCTCTGTTCGCTGTCGCCTCCCCGGCCACAGCCGACCACGGGAACGGGGTCATCATGCCACCTCGATCCCGGAACCGGCCCCACCTCGCCGCCCCTCGGCCTCCCTCGCCATCGGCGCTGCTAAATCGCTGCCGCCCCCGGTGAACCGGAGAAAACCGAAGAACCAGCCATTTCCTTTTAAAAGATAATTTAGAAAATTCCTTAAGCCATGGTTCAATTGGTTCATTGCTCATTTGACCTCGAAACCTATCCCCGACTCCTTGAATTATTCTGAATTCATCCGTGTCAGTTTAGTCGCGATCTAAGCAACCGTTGATGCAACCTTAACTTTGGCTCTAGGGTTTCCGCTCATCGCCACTTCGGAAAAATCCAAAAAGTTCTTCCATAATTCTTCTTTTTGATATTTCATGCACTTTTTGAGTTTTTGGCATTTATTTGGAGTTATTCGCTTATTTATTTTTATATGTGTATCGATAGATTCTGTCGCAGCAGATCCCGATCGAGGAGTCCAAGTTCGCTACTGACGCGTACGTCTTTGTAGCCGTCGGAGGAGATGAGTGATACGACTACGCTG
Source organism: Oryza meyeriana var. granulata (assembly GCA_003991445.1). Classification (NCBI taxonomy): domain Eukaryota; kingdom Viridiplantae; phylum Streptophyta; class Magnoliopsida; order Poales; family Poaceae; genus Oryza; species Oryza meyeriana. The sequence goes on from RYFJ01001174.1 coordinate 137,883, forward strand.
ATCCCGAAGGCAAGTCATGCCATCTTTGAACATAATTGAACCCAATCTAGAGCTAGGTCATATTTTGGGTAGATGTACTTACCTTGCAAGTACTATATGGTGTGCACGGGTTATTTCTTAGAAAATCCTTTTAAAATTGTAGTGGCTAGTTATTTTACATTGTATATTATGCCATACCATGATTTGAGCTTAATATATCCTTGGTAATCCTAGATTAATCTTGATTATCATGAGCACACTAATTATTATGTAAAGTTATCATTTTATGTGATAAATTTGGGAGTAAATGGTATATTTAAAGTTTTTAAGGATATAACCCCCTTTACCAGTATAAGTGACATAGTTAGCGTCCATTCGCACGATCGAGGTATTCAGGCCTAGTATACATTGCTCTGGTGAATTAAACTTCTGCAGCCTTTCGGTGTATTGGCAATTTAGGCTTTAACGTGTGTAATGGCCATTGAGTGAGGTGAGATTGTTAAAATATGTGAGTGTGGGTGCTGCGGTGCCCTTTGCGGTCTTTAAGGACTGCGTGTTCCTCCTAGTCGTGCAATAGTGGGTGGACGAATCATCGGGTTAGTGCACACCCTCGCGAAGGCCAAGTTGAAGTCAACAGGCGCCTTGTCCTTTAACTCGCTAGGCAGAACAGAGATGAGGTTGGAGCAGTGGTATACTTTGTTATCTCAACCCTGATCAGGTTGTGGTATCGTGCGGGTAAAGCTGGGTAGACGCTGCAGAGTCGTTTGGTATTCGAATACGCCGTGCTCCCGATAAATAGAGATATGTCTATGGGTGAATCCAGAGTAATGACATGAGTAGAATTGAAATAATGGTTTAAATTGTGAGATGATGGCATGAAATATTAAACCCTTTAAAATTAAACTTATTTATAAAATGGGATGTTGTGAACTACTGATAAAGCTTAGAGTTAAACCAATTTCCTTCCTTGTTATATCCTGCATTAGTATATGTTTTCCTACATGGCTTGTGGAGTACTTGTGTACTCAGTCTTGCATATCTTGGGCTCTAGTTGGTCAGGAAGAAGTTGTAGGTGAAGTCGAGGAAGCCATCGATCCGCAGGGACTGGAACGAAGATGAAGGCTTTTAGTTCTAGGTCAACTCTATGCTTAGGCCATTCCTGCGGTGCAGAGTTGCGTCTTTTGGATGTATGTGTATGGCCATAGGCCCATTGTGTGCGTGTGTTGAGTCTGTGTTGTATTAGAACCGTGTCAGTTTGTATAATTAATCGAAATTCTGTTTCTATATCATTCTACGCGTAACTGAACTTCTTGGGCGGTTATGTTTGTTGTGGGACGTTTGGACCCCCTCCGAAGGGTCCCCACATACTTTTTTGGCGCAAAGTGTTTGTCAATTTAACCTAACAATAATATGGAGTATTTTCAATGAGGGAGACTAGTAAATGGTATACCGTTCCAACAGTATAGACCTGAAAACCTAAGTATCAAATATGATACCCAGGCGTCATGTCTATACTGTTCCAACGGTATATGATGTGCCCATGACTACTACAGATACAACCACTGGTCATATCATATATCAACAGGTGAACAAGTTTCACAACAGGCTATAATTTAATTATATTATGAATATGACGCTACGTAATATCAAAAATACATATATTTATATGCTCAGGAGTGATCCACATGTTTAGGGACATAAAGACAGTTGGAGATGTCACCCATGATGCATAGAGAGATGGAGATCAAGTCCCCTGCGTTCTAGAATCCAATTCGGCCTCCCGAGACACCGAGGTCGTCAAATTTGCATACGAGCTCCGTTTTAGGCCCATGAGTACTTGATGAAAATCTTTTGGAGTCTTCTTTCCAATGGATCTAACCTCACCTCCAAATTCCATCCGAGTCAGCCGGAAACACAGAATAAGGTGTTGCGCCACCTATAATTGGCCTATGGGCTTGTAATTTCGTTTGAGACCCCAACCCAAGTGGGACCCATGTGGAGTGCGCCCCAACCTGGTGGAGCACGACCCTAGAGACCCCCTGGTCGTCCTCCCACCCCTTTAAATAGTTAGCCACCCCTTAGAGTCACTTGGGTTTTGTTTAGATTAAAGTTTAGCCATCGCTACTTTTCCGGGTAAAACAGTGATCAGTTAGATCACCGTTTTTCCGTTACAAAATCCCAACTTATCGTGTGCATTTAATTCCTATTTGCAATATCATATTGCCTTTTATCTTGTTATTGCTTGTTTCTCGATTTGCTTGTAGGAATAAGGTTGATCTGCATCAGCAAGATCAACAATCTTTGGAGAAGTGTATCGATCGTTAAGGCGTAACAACACAACGTCTCGTATGGTTATAGTCAGGTCGTCAATGTTTCTCTTAAATCGTACTTATCTTCCAAAAGATCGGGCCACCCTTGCTCACATCAAGTGGTATAAGAGCTATGAGCGCATTAGTATACCATTTTCTAGTATTTCTGATTTTCAATTGGTCCTATCTTTTTTTTTATTTAGTCCATTTGACCCAAATGTTTCCATATGGGTTCCCTTGACAACCCAGCCAGGTCTTGAAAGCATGGAATTTGGTTCTATCACGTGAATTGCCATGTCATCTCCCACTATTTTCCTTTTTTTAATTTTAGAAGCACATTTTTTCATAGTCATATACTCATAGGTGAACCATGTTGTGCGGCACCACTTTGGATGCAAAGATATGGCTCGATTGTATATCACGGTGGAGAAGAGAAGAGGATGCCCATGCATCTACAAACACAGTTGAATTGGAACTGAAGGCTAACCAATGCAAAACAGATGATTAGATCCAAAGAACAAAAATATCCGATTTTTTGTGCTAACGAAAGCCAAACTACCTTAGGGGAATATGTTTTAGTGTTCAAGAATACATATGTGTAATGCAATGCGAAATGAATAATGGTCGATAAAAATCTCAGATATTGGGAGGTTGTCTCAGTTTATCCATATGAGCATTTTTTTGAAGGTGTGTTTGCCCATCCTAGAATTGCAAACTTTGCATACACATAGCTTATTCTTGTATAATAAGACTAAGGGTCTGTTTGGCAAGGCTCCAGCTCTAGCTTCACCCTTTGTGGAGTTGGATCCCAACCAAACGGTTTCAACTCCACCTAAAAAGGGAGTGAAGCGGATTGGAGTGAGATGAAAAAATGAACTAGAGGGGTGGAGCGGGATTCGGGCCGCTCTATAGCTGCACACTAGACTCCGCTCCAGGAGTTAGATTTAGGAGTTGGTTTCTTGCCAAATAGGCACTAAGACTTCTTGGATGACCATGATTTATATGTATTTGATTTGAATAATAGATTTACATTACATTGCATAGAATAATTCTTAGAGCCATCTATTCATCCCTCTAAATTACAAGTATTGAACCAAACTTCCATAGAACCAGAACTGCACATCCAATTTCATATGAGAAGTATTTTAGAAAGAATTATCATAGAACCAGGAGCTCTCCTAACAAGCTAGCTAGCTCATGAGTTGTATACTCTAGAGTTTAAGTTATCACCTTAGACGGCCACACCGCCACACACTAAGTATCATTGGCTACCAGTGTGTAACAAATGTTCTACCATATTACTTTTTTTTCTTAATAATAAAAGTTGTAGCAAAGGATCTATCAATTATCATTTTTTTATAAACCAAGATAATGTTCTACTTCTACTATATAATTATGTAAACATTACATTAAATTACTGTAGTTTTTGGTCGATGCTAGAGTTGTACCATTTAGAAATAGGGATGGCTATAGCTTAGTCGACTAATATTTTGTAAAATCTCATTCAACTGTCCTTAATTCTCTGATAATCATCTAGCAATCTATATCATCTGGCTATTTTTCGTCTCCTTCCCCACTGTTCCTCTCTCTTTCTAGTAATGCTGAAGTTTTATACTTAGTTTTCATGTCTCTGGTAGCTCACACCACCAAATCCGCTGCCGTGTTCCTCTGTATCCTAACCACTCCATTTTGCTCACCTCCACCATCGACTCACCCACATGTACACCGCCACACACCACCCACCACCCCTCAACCATCCCTCTTAAGGCCTTAGGAATTCCCTCTTCTCCGATGGCCTAACCCCTCTTCGTCCTACCCTGAATTCTAAGATGGCACCGCTGCTATTATGTCACCATTCCGTCATAACCCGTCATAAGAGAAGTTGTTGATGTAATACGGGAGGTGAGTATAAGCACCAGCGAGACGGTCTAGGATGATGAATAGAGAGAACTAGCACAACAGTTGGGTTTTAATTCAAGGATGGTATCAAGTGAATTTATCGGTGTCACCCTATAAATAGCAAAGCTGTTTAGAAATTTAATTATTTTTAGGGCATTTCTGTAGTACATGTGCTTGTACTACAGGCAGTACATTGTTAATACTAGTACTAAAAAATTTTGCAAAAAACGCACCGTTTATCGTTTTGGGAAGCGTGCGCACGGGAAACGAGGAGTTAAGCCAACTAAAATAAGCAGGAACGAACAGGGCCTAAGTACAACACTCAGCACTCGAAACACAGTGAGTCTCACAGAGACGAGTGGAGGAGGCAAAGCTGAAAGGGAGCGAGTGACCAGCATCGCACGACCGTGACGTGGCGTCGCAGGAGGAGACCCCTCAGCCTCAGGCTCGATTGGCGCCGCAGAATTTGGTTCGCGGCGCCGCTCGCCTCTTATCCCTCTCCGAACTGGAAAAAAAAAATACATATCAATATCCCGAGAAGAAGAGAAAAAAAAAAAGAGAGAAAAATATCATGGCGCTGCTGAGCCCGCGTGTGCCGCGGCTGCCGCTCGCCTCCGCTTCCGCCGGCGCCGCGGGAGCGGGGCTCCGGTGCTGCGGCAGCGGAAGAGCCGGGTCGCCGGCGTGGTGCCACGCGACGGCGGCCGGCAGCGTGGCAGCGGGCCCGCCGTCGTCATCGGAGCTGGAGGCCATCCGGTGGGGGAGCGCCAAGCTGCAGGGCGCCCGCGACGAGATGGAGGACGAGGTCGTCTTCCGCCCCGGCTCGTTACTCGACGGCTTCTCCTTCGCCGCCGTACTCGACGGCCACGCCGGCTTCTCCGCCGTCAAGTTCCTCAGGCACCCACCTACCACCGATCGGCCTCCTCCCTTCCTCCTGCTCTTCCTTTCACCACGATTCGGCACCGCACGCTCGCTTCTGCTAACCTTTCTGGCGCTGCAGGGACGAGCTGTACAAGGAATGCGCGGCGGCGTTGGACGGCGGCGCGGTGCTGAGCACCAAGAACCTTGAGGCCATCACCGACTCGATTCAGCGCGCCTTCGCCACCGTCGATGCCAACCTCTCCACCTGGTCAGGCCCAGTAGGATTCTACTTACCAATTTTGCTTGACTTCTGCTTAGATTTAGCTAATTTCCTGCACGCTTAACGTTGTGCTGTTTGCTTCTTCGCAGGCTCGAGCAAATGGACAAGGAAGACGAGTCCGGCGCTACGGCTACGGCCATGTTTCTCAGGAACGATGTCCTTGTTGTCTCGCACATTGGCGACTCATGCTTGGTAGTAACAATTCCCGCTACTACATGTGTATCATCGTGTTGCCATTGGCTATTAGTGCATCGTGACAGTGAAGCTGAACTGCTGAAGTAAATTGCGAATTTTATTTTGCTGATGATGAGGTGGTCCTGGATGTTGATTAGCAGGTCATATCACGTGGTGGAAGGCCTCAACTTGTGACCAACTTCCATCGACCATACGGGAACAAGAAAACGTCTCTTGAAGAGGTCAAGCGGATCAGAGCAGCAGGTGGATGGGTGTGTTTTCTCTTCCAGAGTTCTACTGTATCTTCTAAACTATTGTTCCTCTAGCTTTGTAAAGATCATGCCACATAGTTAATATAGAACGCTTACAAAACCTTGTCCTCAGCTGAGCAGGTCCTTGCCTTCCATAAAAAAAAGAAAGTAACAACATGTTGCCTTTCCCCGTAAAGCTTGCAACTCATTTATCAAATATGGCCATGCTGTTTGCTCTTTTAGTTTGTAGCTACCATTCGCCCTCCCTCCCCCCACCCCCAACATTAATTCACGTTCGAAGTTAGTATTTACTAATAAGTCGTACTACTGCCGTGGGCCTGTGGTTGCATATTATTCATTTAGGTCCATCGTTATGGTTTTACAGAGAAAAAAAAAAGGAAGGAATTAAGCAATCACAATGGGTTTGGTTCTGTATGTAATATGCTGATGTATATGTGTTCTTGCTTGAAATTCTGGTCTCACTCATGTCTCTTTTTTGTTACAATATCAATGTATTTTCTGTAGATTGTTGATGGACGCATTTGTGGAGAAATTTCTGTATCTCGTGCTTTTGGAGACATTAGATTTAAGACACGGAAGAATGAGTTCGTCTCTTGTACTCTCTGTTCTCTGTTCATACATTAAGCACACCTTTTGTTACATTATTTCCACAAAAAACTCGTGCTAATTTTTAACTTCTCATGGTTTTGTTCAGGATGTTGGTAAAAGGAGTTAAAGAAGGAAGATGGACTGAAAAGTTTATCTCACGGTTAAGCTCTAATGCTTTTGTTATGATTTTTTTATGACTTGTTGTCAATTATTTTTCATTATCATTGTATTGATATGTTCTGTTACATCTGAATTCAGAAACATGCCAATGCAGGCTGTTCTTAATTCTGATCAAACAGGGGGGCCATTTTAGTTGCTTCTTCTCTTTCGTTCTCGTGTTAAAAATAAAACATCATGGCAGGGTTAAATATCCTTGGCCACAAGTTACCGTGTACTATCTAATAACATGATTTTTTCTCATATGTTAACACTTATGAATTGATCTTCCTTATCAACTGCTGCCAAGATCATTTGAGAGCTAATTATTGACCATATATTCTCAGTTATATATCTGCTTACTATCAAGGATAAGCATTCTTCAGTATATATCGAACTTTTACACCTTTTAGGTTTTTATTGGCTGCTGCTACATGTCATGAGATGTCTCAACTACACAATATATGTCTCTTCTGTGATTCTATATGTAATTTTTTTTTCTATTGATCGTTCTTGCAGAATAAAATTTAAAGGAGATTTAATAATCTCTTCTCCTGAGGTATCTCTAGTAGAACTTGGACCAGATGTGGAATTCATTTTACTAGCAACAGATGGTCTTTGGGATTACATTAAAAGGTATTTACAAGAATCTTTTGTTGTGTAGTTGTCCTTCCTTATGTTCATTCTTGTCTGCCTCTTGAAGACATCTTAGTTGGCTATTCAACACTTTGCCATGTATAATTGGCTGTCTTATGTAGCGCTGAAGCGGTAGCATTAGTTAGAGATCAACTACGTCAACACGGGGATGTCCAGGTATGAAGTTTATTTCCTCTTAAATGAAGAACTCATTATGTTTCCTTCTGCAACTCATTTTTAATATTGCTTATTTTTCCATTTGTTTGTGTAGCTGGCTTGTGAGGCACTTGGTCAGACAGCTCTGGTATTGACGTCTGCCACCTTTTACTTTTCCACTGATCTTTTTTTCTTATTTCTGAAGCAAATATGATTTGGTGCACAGTGCACCCTACAATTGAAAATGCTACCTTAAATTTCTTGCTTTTTTTCCAATCGCAGGATCGCCGGTCACAAGACAACATTAGTATAGTCATAGCTGACTTGGGGTACTGATTCTTAACCTTTACATTGGATGTTTATTTAGAACAAATTCTAGCATTTTGTGTGTAAGCGATGTCTTTGTTCATATCATAGCCAAAGTACTTAATCAACCTGCTTATTGTTCCTTTTCCATTCCAATTTCCAACACATTTTGAGATGATGCCCTTTCGCACAATTTGCTCCTTTTCCATCACTCAACTCGGGCTATATAGTGCATCTCTTTGGTCAGCATCTCTTAACTACAATCACTATATCTTTTAATTTTTGCAGGAGGACAAACTGGAAGGAGTTGCCTGTTCAAAGGCCAAATTTATTCTTGGAGTTAACTCAAGCAGTTGCAACGGTTGGGGCCGTTTCATTAGGGATTTGGATTTCGTCGCTCCTTGCGTTACAATAGGCCTAGTTAGTTCTTTCAAGTGTGTATAGTACTTACGCATTTACGACTTGCAACTCCTAGCTGCAAATAATGTACATTCTTATAGGGTAAATGCATAGGATATTCTATTGAATATGTACTATACTTCAGCTCCTGCTGTCCAAGATCTAAGTGAAACGGGGACGAATTAATGGGGCTCTTTTTTTTCTGGAAGATCCTCTTTATAAGGCATTTTTTAATTTCAGAAAAACAAACTTTGTGTATTTTGATCAACATTTGTCAAATCCTATCTTCTTTTTGAAGTTAAATAATCGCCTCCCTGTTGTTGCATAATACAAAAGTCATGCATGTGAATTTTATAGATAGTTTTACTTGCTTTATTTTCCATTGTTGGTCGCATATCGATATCTCTCATGTATTTTATATGTAAATCTCACTATTTTACATGTATTTTAAATTTGTTTAATTGGGTAGTGTCGAAGGGTTAGATCCTGACTACACTATTTAGAGACATAGGAGTCGTCTAGTCCTAAGGTATTTGTTGATATGTAAAAACATAGCGGAACATGGATTTTTAAATTGGTTTAGGTCTTCGAGATGGGTAATAGCCTTACTCTATTTTATATGTATTGGTCCGTGAAATATGCATGTAAATTGTCCAACCTAGACTACCAACTATAATTGGCAAGATATAGTAGTCGGCGACCGGTGAAAATGCTCCTCCTTGGCTCTGGCTTGGTGTTTCTGGATATTATAGGCTTATGATTTGGTGCCCCCTCCTCCTAGAAGGCAATGTATTTATACTGGTAAATAACTCTTCTAGGTAGAACTCGGAGACTCTTAGATAGAACACAAGCAGTCAAACCTTGCCATAACCGAGGGCCCGAGACGGACTATGAAGTACTCCTTCATCCGAAGTACGTTTTCTTCTCTATCTGTAACGTTATCCATATCTGGTTTTCACCTTCTGTATCTTCTTAGCTCTAAGGTATTTCTAGTAACATATGTCCATATATACAGGGTATGCTATATCTACCTTATTAGCTATGAGGTATTTCTAGTATCGTATGTCCCTGTATACCGAGTATGTCATATTTACTACGTTGATAGGTAGACATATCATGGTATGTGTTTTATATGTAACAGTCACTATTTTACATGTATTTTTAATTTAGTTAATTAGGTATAAACAACTTATTTTTTTGGCTTTATTCTTTATTTATTTCATTTCGATTTTTCCCTCTTCCTCTATCCCCATACTTTAGGTACAACGTTTGCATCAATAGAGAACATTTTCCTCTGTATGAATCTATATTATTCCATTCCAATTTCTTTCCGAAACTTCCCAAGAAAAATCCTCCCATTTTATTCTAGGATTCTTCTTTTTTGTGGGCCATTTGCCCCTTCTCCCCCTTACCATGGCAAGTCCTTAGGAAATAACATATCATGGTTAGGTCTGTTCAATCTCAGCTTGGCCCGGCCCGAAAAGGCCCTACCCAGCCTTGCTTGACAAGTGCACCGGGCTAGACCTGGGCCTTCACTTTGTGACCGAAACCCCATAAAACCCCAAAATTGAAAAAAAAGCCTAGAAAACCCCCAAAACTTGGCCCTGTCAGGAAAAGAAGGGGGTCCTGCCAGGTGCTCGGGCCTAACTTTTTTGTCATCGTCAAGCATGGGCGGAGCTCGGGCCACTTAAAACGTAACCTATAATTTTCACTTAATAGGTAGTTCACTTTCTATCTATAAGGCTCCAGTTGGCAATACACTTAGCTCTTCAAAAGAACTTATTTGTTTTCATTTTTGGTTTGAATAGCTATAATTTTGACTGGTGCTATAACAAATTGCATTAAATTATGTCATCCGGTCGTAAATATTTGACGTTTACGAAAAGGTTTGGCCAAACTTTTAAAAGTTGGACCATTAATAACTTTAAGTGCTTAATTAAAAATGATATGTATGGATTAACTTATTCTAATATAAAATTGACCGAATCTTGTTATAAACGTTAAATATTTATGATAGGACGAAGCAATACAAACACACTTAATTAACTATATTTTGAAGCACGGGGTAGCAGCTCAACACAACACAAAAAACGAGCCCTATGCAAGGGATTTATAATTTAGATCGTAATCGACCTATGATATAATTCTTAACGAGTTCTTGCCACCGCATAAGTTTAGGGAGCAAACCAAACACACCCTATAAAATGGTCTTGCAAATTTGTTTCCAAAGTTTTTTTTTTGTAGATATTACTAAGTGCTAGCATCAAACCTTTCTGTGAGCTAACGCAAGCTAGAATCTTTTTATCTGTGTCGACTGATCCTATCAGAGCCTGATGATTGATGGATAAAAGGCCTAAAGGCTAGAACATGCATCTATCCTTCAGTGACATATCTTGCGAGAGATATTTAGCAGACAAGAAAAAAATTATGATCGAGGAGGAATATGACTAAAGTGAAAGATAGGAACCAATTTAGATGAACTCCAATTATGATCTCACTTGAGGAATTAAATCGAGCAGGAATTAGGTCAGCAAGATTGCACCTAAGATAATTTCTAAGGTACTTAGTGTGATGATAATATATATGTAATATATATAAAAACAATAATGAGGAGGATGAAACTAAGGTAGCACTGTTGACTTGGGATTACTGAGGAGAGGGACATAGGCGGCGGCTAGACCGAGGGCAGGAGTGGAGGCCGGAAGGGAGGGCTTAAGGAAAAGGTCCAAAAAGATGTTTTATATACTAGGAAACATGTATATGCATCGAGTTTGTTGGGTGTAAGATGAAAAAAAATCTACCCTAAACCTAAAGTATTGTAGCCGGTCTATAAACCCTATGAAGTATTAATTAAACCTGATTTCTACTCCTGAAGTATGAAAATTGATTATTGAGGTGGTTGTACCAACATGACAGCTAAACCGGCTGTGACTTGGCAATTTCCACATGTCAATGTATTACTCCCATTTTTTCTCACTTATTTCCTTTTACCATGGAAAAATCAAAGTAGACCTACACACTTGGTCGCCGCCAAACGTAGCCATCCAAAACGAGTGACCACATCATGACCATTCTTTAGTCATTGCAATGTCAGCTATGTACCATGATGACAAAACTACCTCCAAAACCACTATAAGAAATTGTCTAATTTAAACAGGTTTTCATATTTATGAAGGATAGAGCACCTAATAAGTTTCATACTTCAACTTCAGAGCGATTAAGTAGACTCTATAGTACTTCAGGGTAGAGAATACCTTTTCCTTGCAATATTATTACTTCATATTATGTGGCCTATTCTTTAGACAGTGGAATGTAGAGATTATAGTTTATTCAGCTAATGTGGTTCACACTCCCTCCTTGAGAAGCCATAATGCTTAGAGCGGCTATGCATTGGAGATGGTAAGGATCATCACCTGAAAATTAAAAAGGGAAACATGATGGGATCTTGCATTGGAATAAATGTGTTTATAAAGAAAAGTATCCATCAACCCACCTTTTGGGATGCACATGCATTATATTATTGAGATATCTTTTAGACAGTTGCGCGGTACATGAATAATATTGCAAATGACAAAGGTTGGATAAGGACACTCACTGTGCCGTGGTACTCCTGCAACCTAGCAGGCTGATCCACACATTTTTCTTGTATCAAAAGACAGCAGGGGAGGGCCTCCGTGGTTAAAATTTATTAACAAATGCATTATATATAAAAGATTACAATGACATGATCCAATGTTTCACTATACCTTTGTCTCTTTTACTAAGTCTAAAAAGAAGTAAAAATGAGATTTCCCTAGAAAAGGTTCCTCCAAGACAAAAAGGATACTGGCTTACGCTGAAAGGTAAAACCATTTCTCACTTTCCAAACATTCCGAGCAACTAACAGAAAATTTTTCATAAAACAACCCCCCGATATTGTGTCTTCATTGTCAACACTGATCCATACATTTGAATTCCATTTTTTCCATGACTGATTTTTGACTAAGCAAGAAACCCTTCACCAAACTATCTGGAGAAAAAGGAAAATATCACAAAATGCCTACAAGACTTGTTTCTCTTCTAAACAAACAAGAAATAGTTATACGTATATATCACTAGAAAAATTTGAATTTAGATCTTGATTTTAGAATTAATGAAGGGTTTTTTTCATTGCTTCCTATTTTTCAACTTGGCTTCTGGACTGCTACACATAGAAATACAAAAGTTTTACCCCAAATTTATTTTACATTGTTATTTTGCATGTCTTTGGGTTATAAGCCGCAGGGAGAAAATGGCCTACCAATCAATACCTAGGACATGTAGCAGTTTAGCACATTTAGTTTGAGGCTATGTATAAGCAAGAGTATTCCTGCGTCCCTCTCATTATGTCTCCATGATGGTGATCCATGATGGATCAAGGAACAATATATGTTGAAGCAATAATAGAGCCATGGAGAGGGATATCAAGGCATGCAAGCTTGGCCAGAGGAGGAGAAAGACGGAGCTACATTGATGGGGAGAGGTCAACCGGACCCACAACAAGAAAGAAATTCCGTGAGCACGCATGCAAAGCATCATCAGCCGGCAACCGCACCGGCCTCTGTCACACCACCAAACTTCCCATTGGGAGCCTGATCGATGATCAACGTGGCTGATCGTTCCCTGGAAGTGGGCATCGCATTCCCAATCCGTAAAGCCGGGAGGCATCGCAAGTTTAGGGCTCCTTTGCAATGCAAAAAATTTTACAGCAAATAGTTTAATTCCTGTAAAATTTCTCTAAAAATCTTGCGTTTCAGAGGAGACCTTAAATAGACATCAGAATTTTAAATATCGTTAGACAGTGCCATGCAGGTAATTATAAATGTAGAAATTGTAGAGAGCTTGAATAAATACATATGTCGATGATTAATTTTAGTGGGCGTCAAAACAAATATAGAGTGGATAGCTAATACAGCTTCAGGATCAAATTAGTCCCTAATATTTCATCTTGTCCAAACATTCTCAAATTTATCATGTGGCTTAAGGGCAATCTCAACCCATACACTACTAGTATTAGTTTCCATAGCTGCCACGTCATCTAGACACTACGTATAGAAACTACGTTTCTAATGGGTGGTTTCTTCGAAATAAATTCTCATCTAATCCCTTCTCTTCTCTCTCATTTTCTCTCTCAATCCCATCTTCTTCTTTCTTGGTTCTCGTGTAGAAGTGGTTTCTTGCATAAGAAATGGTTTCTTTATCTTTTTACCTCTCTCCTTATTAACTCTTTTGCCACCTCAGTTTTTTTCTTACATGACACCATATTTAATGCTATAAAAACCAGCTGAGGTAGAGAGTTGGGACTGACCTAATATAGCCCTTGTACCTACTTAAAAATGCCACATGAGCACTGCCATATCATCCTCATATGCAAGATCAATGCCATTTAAATATCCATTCTACCCTTACGTATACCATAAAAAAAAGAAAGCACAACGAACAAAACAAACTTAAAGAAAAGGTCGTCTTGCTATTTTTTCCATTTGTTTTTGGTTTTTCCTTTTTTTTCTATGGTACATGTAAGTATAGAATGGACATTTAAATGTTGATCTTAAGTGTGAGGATGCCATGACATGCCCACACGGCATTTTTTGGGTCCAAGGACTAAGTTAAGCTACACAATAAATTTTGGGGATTTGTTTGGACGATATGAAATTTCAGGGATTAAAATTGACCCTTGAGCGAAACTTGTTAGCTATCCACCCATAATTAAAAATAGAGTAAATTTCAAAAAAAACCCCACATTTTATGGTTAAAGTTGCATTAAAACCAAAGTTTGATGACACGTGGCACATAACCGTACGTATTATGGTTCTAAAATTTGATAGAACCCCATCCCTATACGTGTTGAGCATGCGTTTACTTAAGTTTCTAAAATATAAAGTGCATATGAAATTTTTAATTGTTAATTTCTTGATTAAATTTGTTGCTTTAACTCTTCACTACTTTTAAAAAAAATATTGTTTTGGATATGCTAAAATTAATTGAGACTTGAATAAAGGTGGAGTTTTATGAATACTTAGCCATAAAACCTGTAGTTATGTGCTACAAGTCATAATATATGTGGTTTTCTGCAACTTTGACCAATAAACACGGGGTTTTCTAAAATTTATTCTTAATAAACATATAGTTGAATACTAAAAATAAAGACCCATGACCCACCGGCGAGCCTGAAAAGCTGCCAATGGTCAATCCCTGGGCCTTAGGTCTGTCACCTATATAATGCACCTATAACTTCACAACCTCATGAAAAGTCTTGTTTAACAGTATTTTCATTGAACAAAATGGGATAAACAACATAACAGAAACTAGATGACTTTGTATTAAAAATAAAATAGGCACCCAAATTCATCTTCACAAGGACTTGAACTTTGGTCTAGGTGTACATCCACACCATCGACCAACTGAGTTAGGCTCAATTCCTATTATTTTCATTAAACATCGATCACCACTATACATGCTATGCACAATATTAATTTAATTTAATTAATCCTAAAAGTATCTATGGTGTCGCCTTTTATTTCTTCATGTTTCTCATGTTGCCTTCCTTTTATTGACAACATGTAAGACATATAGCAAGAAATCCATTGTGCTACACTCAAAACAAGGGGCTAACTACCGGACGTGGATCCTCTGACTTAAGTCACCTGACTTTCATTGACATGTGGGTTTACTTTGCTACGGATCCACATGTCAGTGAAGGTAAAGTCACATAACTTAAGTCAGAGGATCTCGTTCCCTAACGACCAGGTGCAGTCATGTAGAGCACATCCTACTGTTGGTCATACCATTAGGGACGGGCCCAGTATAGATTCAAGGGTATTCAGATGCATGCCCAAGATTTTTGACAAAACAATAAGTATATGCAATTTATAATACATATGTGTATGCAAGAAAACAAAAAAGAAGTCGTATTTAACCAAAGAAACAAATCTTTCTAGGCCTTGCTTTCTCCTCTCTCCTCTAATGGCCCAATTCATACAAGCTAAATATTACGTTTTTGGTTGTATAAAAAAATATTTTTACCCTTTGAATACCTATCCTGGGTCCACCCCTGCATACCATGCTACCCCTAGCAACATCCACTGGCCAGACATGATCATGTATGGCTTAAAGTTTAGATGCTCTACAGGAAGAAGGGCTAGAGAAATGAATTGGGCTATAATTGCGTGTCATGGGCCAAGCTAAGCAAGTGTGAGATCTTGTCAATGCTAGACAAGTGGACTAGTTGTCAAAGCGCCAGGTTCACTAAACTCGTCCATCTCCCTCTTAACTTTGTTAAATCTCTCTTCCCACTAGGCACTCAGTCTAACTCCAATCCCTAACAAAATTCCCAATTAATATCACGTGGCAAATCCTAGCAACTACCGTGATGGTCGGCTGTCGATCAGAAGGGGCCTGCTAGGTGGTCGGTGATAGCGCCTGTTTGGTTGCATGTACCTCCATAGTAAATCACATCATTATATATTAATATCCGGTCTAAGTAGATAGAAGAAAAAGAAAAAAAAAAGAGAAAAGGGGGCCTCAGCGTCTCGCTGTCGTCGACCACCGTTGACTTGCCCCTCCACTCACTGCCGTGTAGTGGCCAGTGGCTCCAGACCGTCGGATCTGGTGGGGTATTGCGGCTGCTGGTGAGGAAGAGGAATACTGCCATGGTGAGAAGAAGAAGATGACGGCATCAACAATGGCGACCTTGAGCTTGACCAATCAAACTGGTTGCTGCACAGATCCTGGCCACTGGATCTGGCTCGACGAGCTCGTTAGTGTTAAATCTAGCACTGTAGAACTCGTTATCCCGGTTCCGCCTTTGCTGAAGAAGTGGAGGAGACAGCTGCCTGTGTTTCGTCAAGCCTCTCATCTCCCTTCCATCTCCACAGAGCAAGAAGAAGAGGGCAACTGGTGCAAATGAGAAGGGAGAGGTGAGCTCGTATTGCTTGACCCCCGCGATTATATCGATGCCTGCATGTGGGGAGCTTGCTGACGAGCCTGCCGGCCTGCAGGCAACCAAACAACCTCATAAGTTATGCCAATGAATTGACGAGGTACAATGCATGACATAAATCATATGTGTGACATTAAAGACACGTAAATAGGCTCACAGTCTGGAATCCGTGATTAGCTAGCGTGGAATTATTGGCACGAGATTTATTAGTTGGCCAAGCACGACTTACATGTTTAATTATTTTCTACATGTTCATGCTAGGTTACAATATTATCTCTTCTAATAGATGGTTATTAGTAGACTTAAACTGTGTTCCACATTAGTTATCTAGTACGACACAGACAAGAAAACAAGGAGTGTCTATTTATCGGTTGATTGATTTTTTATCACCTGCCAGTCACTTTTTTCTATATGCATCTAATGGTGTATGTTCTTTGTTTATTCGCACCCATCTTTTCTTTCTACTCCTTCCTTTTTTTACTAGATAACATAGTTAACTTTTAACATGACGTTTGATCATTTGTGTTATTTAAAACATTTAAGTAAGTATTATTTATTTTGTTGTAACTTGGTTTATCATTAAAGAAACTTTAAGCGTGACTCATATTTTTGCATATTTATATAATTTTTTGAATAAGACGAATAGTCAAACGTCACGACAAAAATCAACAACGTCATCTATAAAAAAAATAGAGGTAATATTAATTGGATAAAACAAAACAATTTGTCGTGGATCATTTCTAATTAATATGAAACAGAAAATTATGATTAGATAAGCATGGAAATGCATCTAGACTACTTTGAGAAATTAACATAACAAAGTAAACTAAAGTTTCATCTCGTTTATACTAAAATTGCACTATATATATTGCGCAAGTTTAGCTTATTCATTTAGGGGTGGAAAAAAAAGCTCTAAGTATATGGCTTGGATCGGCTCGAACTCGTAGTCATAACAAATCAAGCCAAGGAGAGCGTTTAGCTCACGTGATACTTGTTTAGTAGCTAAGGTCATCATATCTTTTGCTTCTTAACTAAATACTTTGCTTTTTAATTACTTTCAAACTATTTATATTTAAGTTAGTTCTTTACCAGTTACAGTTATAATAAATTAATAAAACTAAAATTATAAATACGATATAAATAAAATAAAGCTTGTTAACAAGGCTAACAAACTTAACGAACAGAAGAAAAGGGATTGGCATGTCAAAAGAGAAACATGGTAATCTCCCTTTCCAGATATCACTACATAAACAAACTGTATTTCCCCCCTTATTAGCTCCTTTTTTATACTCGCTTTTGCTTTTCCCCTGCATGGTCGATCAGCCGCATCCCATGCTCTGCAAAGCCACCCACCCGCCCGGGTATCTCACTGACGCACACCCATGAATTGAAACAACTCAAACAATAAATAAATTAGATTAGGTTGGAGAACAACCTGTCTCCGTGTGGATATATGCATGCGTGCGAATCTGCGTGAGTGCCACTGGCATTTCGACAGGTGGCGCACTTGGTCCCGGCCAGAAGTCGCGCCATCTGCTCGCCTCTCGTTGGTGCAGCACGCTGCTCGTCAATTCTCTTATCTGTAACATGCATGCAGCCACTGCAGGCAGGGTTGATCGTCGAGTGTTCTGCGAATCAGACGTCAAAATCTGGAGGGAACTCAGGATATTATCGATCGACCGATCAAGCGCTGCGGCTGAGCCAGCTAGCTAGCTAGCTCTTAGCAGAAATATCGGCTCCTGATTTTGTGCCCCCCCATGATCATGCATGGCGTCATTGGAACCGGAATTCTACAACAATTTCACGCGAAATTTTCGTTAATTTCCTCCATTTTAGAGGAGGCTTTAGGGTACTTACATATAGAGGATATAGACCCGTTCTTTTCTGAGCCTGGATTTTGGATTTTTATTGATGAAGCA
Source organism: Oryza meyeriana var. granulata (assembly GCA_003991445.1). Taxonomy (NCBI): domain Eukaryota; kingdom Viridiplantae; phylum Streptophyta; class Magnoliopsida; order Poales; family Poaceae; genus Oryza; species Oryza meyeriana. The sequence continues at coordinate 155,774 of RYFJ01001174.1, forward strand.
AAAGTGAAGATAGAAGAAATACAAAATACAATCCTATAGGTAGAGATATCCAAGGGAAGATTAATAACATAAGCTATTGTTGGCAATTAATTTGTCCATGTCTCTATTCATCCATGGCAGATATTAGGGCATAAACGATAATGTGATGTCAATGTCTAAGAGAAGATGCTACATAGGGTTTTTGATGATGTTGAGAAAAGATAGAGGAGAGAGAAGATTTTTTTTTTTTTTTTGCAAAACACAGTATATAAAAGTAGGCGCTCATTACACCCTTGCCTACTTGCCATGTTGTAGTGCCTACCATTTGTAAGAGTTTTATTATGTGTTTTGTCATGGTATATATGTAAGTAGGACATTATTATTCTCACACAGGTGAGGCTGACATACAGAGCCCACTTGTCAGCTAATGGAATAGTAATGAAGCTAGGTTCTGGGATACAAGTTGACTGAGAACCTAAGTAAACTACAAAACCTGGGGTTATATGAAACCAGTGCCCCGAAACCTAGGGTTTGGTGAAATTTAATCTTTTATTTAATCTCACACAGTACATGAGTTAATTGCTACATACTTCCTCTATCCCAAAATAAGTAAACTTTTAGAGTTTAAACTTTGTTCTAAAATAAACCAATTTCTACCTTCTTACCAATCATTGGTTCGTAATTCGAGAAATTTTATCCTTTCAATATCCCTCACCAATCCACTCATCAATATTATACTCCCATTAATAAGGGGCAATATGGTTTTTTTCTTCGTTCTTAAAGTTGTCTCGGTATACGAGGGTTTGATTTTTTCTGGGACGGAGGGAGTACTTTATTAAAAAAACAACTTGACATTTCTTGAAACAAAGGCAATAAGAACTAAAGATGGTTATATTTTAATTTTCTATTTTTTCTTAAAAAGTTTTAGAATAAAATCATTGAGATGTTATATTTAAAACTAAGCCTTTAGCAAGTCAAGGAGCTGGTGCGGCAAGCTCCGGTGGGAAGACCAGCATGACTGCAAACCACTAGTACTCATAGTTTGCTAAGGCTTAGCTATCAACAATGTCAAGCAACGACTTCGCCTCGTGCGGTAATGTCTTACCAAATGGCAAAAGTATTCGAACTTGGAAACTGCCGTAGAATCGGTTTTTGCAGACGGACCCCCCTGAAGATAATCCCTATCTGTGCGGTAATGCCCCATCTTGTCCCGCCTGTGATAATCCCGATCCGGGAGGGGTCGCAACGGCCCATCCGCAGAGATCGATTATCGCAGGCGGGCCACTTAGACGCCGCCTCGATTATCGCAGGCAGGCCCCTAAGCGGTCTGCCTGAGATGTCCTCCCATATATATATTTACCCAGTCCGACCCCTTCTTGCCCAACCCGATGTTTCTCTCTCCAAAACTTACCAAAAGATTGGGATGGAGGTTTTGAACTCGGATTTCTTGGGGGATTTACCCACCAAAGATTAAAATCATGTTTTTCTACTATATTTATGAAGTTTTCCTTCGAATTTAGGGTTTGGATAGTGTAAATTTTATTTGAGAATGGTGGTTTTTTTTACCTAGATATAACAATTTTTATTTGTATTTTACCAGGAATTTCAACCAAAATATCTATGTAATATTAGTACGGTGGTATGCCTTAATCCATATGTAAATGATTTTAGTTTTTTTCAATACAAAATGAGGAGATTTGAATGTCAATTACTAGAGAATGTGATGAGGACATCATGTCTTTAGATACACACTTACAACCTTTTCATGATGAATAAGATGTGCAACCGATCCAAGGACCAATTACTTGCACACGTGCCCGTCAACTTAATCGTCAGGTGAATGCGTTCCTAAGCTTACATGGAAATATTTTTATGAATGGCATGCTATTTAATTCTTGTGATGATTTTATTGTTATTAGGAACCTGGGAGAAGACTATAGAGAATAGCTCAAGAAACCACATATGACAGTGGAGATAACAAGTGCAAGTAAACTCCTATTCCCGAGACCGATTTAGTTTCGGGCTGGGAGACAGCGTTAATTTCAAACAGCCATAACTTTTGATCCAGAAGGAGTTACAGGGCCTACAAGTACTTGTTGGAAAGCTTATGAAATCTACTTTTAGATGGTTTTGTTTCATGTCAAAATTCCTCCTGAGCTGTTCGGAATCGTCAAAATAAGACACATATCTCTTCTAGTTTGAGTCTGTTTTGGGCCTTAGTCTTGTAATTGTGTCGTGTGCTAAACCCATGAGGAGTATGCCCCTCACAGGGCAAACCGTCACCCTAGGACGTCCTAACTCGTATATATTCAGTAGCCGCCGCTGTTTAAGTTGGGTTTTGCTTAGATTAATCTGTCTATGAACAGTTTTGCCGTTTATCGGTTTGTGAGACCCCAACTCGAGAGTATAATCATTCATCTGCAATTGAGTTACAATCTTTCTTGTTCTTGCTTGTGTTTTTCGATTCGCATGCAAGGATTAGCCTTCGTGGCGAGGTCAACCGGGCAACGCATGGTTGATAACGAGAGGAGACGTGGTGTAGCGATTGCAGGGTTCGGGTCTTGGTGATCAGAAGCCGAATCGTGAGTGTCAATTCTCCACCAAATCGAGAGTTATCCTTATCTAACGGAAGATCGGGCACCCTGTTGCCATCAGAATGCGTAACATTTGATTTGGAGACAATTTCAAATAATCAATTAATTTATGGAAAAAGAAAAAAAGAAAAAATATTTCTATTTCTATTTTTTGAATTAAAACCGCAAGCGGACGTCTTAAACAGACCGCCTGCGATAATCGATTATCGCAGGCGGGTGCGTTAAGCCGTCCGTCTACGATAATCGATCTTTGCAGGCGGTGGCAGGCCCGCATGAGAAAAGGGATATTTTCACATATCCCTTCTCCTAGGCGGGCCTACCATCCGCTGTGGAAACCCGTTATATCCGTATGGGAAAATGGATTCTGCAGTAGTGTATGCACGTATGTCAAGTCTTATTGAGTACATTGTAGTAGAAATGGTAGTAGAAATGATCAGAGCTACTTCTTATGGTTTTTAATGTATGATGTTGTTAACTTTTGAACATATATTTGACTACTTGTCTTATTAAAAAAAAGTAATTATCATTTATTTTGTTGTGGTTTATTTTATCCTTAAAGGTATTTTAAGCATGACCTATATTTTTATATATTTGCATAAAATTTTTAAATAAAATAAATGATCAAACGTATGTCTAAAAGTCAACGGCGTCAAACATTAAAAAAGAGAGAGTATTAAATTACAAGGGTCTCACTTGCTAGGCAATTATACCTGTTTTCCTACTACCAATAGTAGTTAAGTTGGTATAGTAGAAATAGAGAGGTTCGCTTTGATGAGGAAATACAGAAAGCCTAGATCATTTCTACTGTTAATAGAGATCACGGTAAAAGTTGTCAAATTTTATTAGAAAAGGGTTTGAAATGAAAAACACCCAAATGGTACGGTGGTCTTGTATTAGTAGTGGTCACCTCCATGGCTGGAATGGCAGCCATCCAGACCTGATGCCAATGTGTGTGTCACACTACGTTACTAAAAGCCGCCATCAAAATGACGGATAACAAATAGAAACTGCCTCGATCGCTGCCCGAGCACTGCAACGCTTCTCACTCCATTGTTTATTTTGTATGTAGGAATGGTTTACAAAACCATTCATTCCGGAAATTCTTTTGCCAAAAATTAAATTTTAGTTTAAATATTTGATCTTGGCTGGTTTTGACGAGTGGTTTGTCGATTCATACTGGCTTGATAAATCCAGTAACCAATCGAAATGGTTTCCGTCACATTTGTCAACCCTTATTCCTGTGTCTTTGAATCTCATACCTGCAGCGGGCCATGCAAGTTACATTAGTTCACTGAAAGTTTCCAAATAAGTTGACTGAATTAGTAGAATGTTCTTGGAGATTAACCTAGACGGCATTTATGCATATATGATGCGTATTAGTCAGCGAAGTTCTAATTGTCTAATCGTTGCTTACATCATGTGTGATGTCTGCATTACTGTGTGTGCGTTTGTGTATATCTCAATACTTGCTTGCTTTTAATTTAGAGCCCCTTTACAGCGCAAAATACTAGTAATAGAAAGGTAATAGTATAGATAAAATCCGTCCGTTCGTTTAAATGGGTATTTTAGTAAATGATTTGTTAATTATATAATTTACCCACATTGCCATTGAGGGTATTTTAGTTAAGAAAATAATAGGAGATCGGACGTGGATGCCATCCTCTAGCGACGCCCGCGCCCGACCAGCGCCACGGGCCAGCGCCCAGCGACGACGACGCCACGCCCGTGAGCGGCAACGATGACGACGACCACCTGCCTAGCGCCCAGCGACAACGACGCCAGCGCCATCACGCCTGCGAGCGGCAGCAACGATGACACCTGCCCGCCCAGCAGCAACGTTGAGCCGACGCCGACGCCAACGCATCTCTCCCGTCCCACCGCACGCCGTAGCTCCACGTCGACGCGGACGCCAACTCCATCTCTCCCATCCGTCACCGCACATCGCGCCGCTGCCTATCCCACGTGTCATGAGTAAGGCTGGCCTTCCCGTCCTGTTGCCAGGAGCACGCGGCTACCGTGCCCTAGCTGTCCCTTCAGTAGGAGCATCATGAGGAGGGCTGGCCTTCCTGTCCTCTCGCTAGGAGCACGCAGCTACTATGCCCTAGCCATCCCTTCAACAGGAGTAGAATCCGACATCCTTGCTGTCGAGAGTGTCGTCATCTAGGTATGTACAGAGGACTGGACATTTGTGTGTGGTCATGTTCGTAGTTTTTTGATTGTTTGATGAAGCAAAAAATCGTTATAAATAGAAGCGACCTCCAGAATTAAGTATTTTGAATAATTTATTTGTTTGTAGGAGGGTACATCCGTTAATTGAGCATCATAGCTGACGAGGAGTATGTTAGCATGGAGGAACTGGAGGAATATAATGTTGTTGCAAATCAGACGTTTATGAGCGAGGAGGAATTCTATGAGTTCTACAATAATTATGCATACGAAAAAGGATTCAGCGTGAGGAGGAGCAATGTGAGATACAAGCCAGACAACAAAGAGGTGATATGGAGGAGATTCGTCTGCTCGTGTGAAGGGTACAGAATAGCAAATAACTTTGGAAGGACCAATAAACAAAGGTAGCCACGGGCCCTTGCCAAATAATGGACGTTATGGAGAAGAGCCACGGTGGTCCTGAGAGGACTAGATTTCTTATGTAGGACCTATATAACTTTTCCTCGAGGTATAAGAAAAAAAGAATCGAAGGTAGCGACGCCGAGTATGTTTTGAATCATATGGTAGCGATGAAACAACATGATTCGGAGTTCTTTTTCAAGTATAGTACGAATGGAGAAGGGCGGCTACAGAATATATTCTGGTCAGATGCACAATCATAGATGGACTATGGTGCTTTAGTTGAGGTCGTCGTTTTTGACATCATGTACCGCGCGAACAAGTATAATCTTCCATTTGTCCTTTTTATAGGGGTTGACCATCATCGTATTACAGTTATCTTTGGATGTGGTATTGTTTCCAACTAGACTGTTCCATCATATGTGTGGCTGCTAGAAGCGTTTTGGAGGCTATGCACCAGGAGCATCCAAACTCACTGATCACGGTTGGAGACGTGGCGATGGCGAGAGCAATTGAGATTGTTATGCCTATGGCGGATCACCGGTTGTGCAGTTGGCACATAGAGCAGAACATGGTCAAACGCTTCCGGGGTTAGAAGCTCAGTGATTTCAGATTGCTCATCTATCAGGTGATGGAAGTTGATGAATTTGAAAGACGTTGGGTGAAGTTTGGGGTGACTTATAACATCACAGAGGATAACCTATGGATGTGTAGAATGTATGAACTTAGAACGAAATGGGCTACAACATACACAGTTAGGAGACAGTTTTTGGGCATGAAGAGCAATCAACGCAGCGAGAGCCTATACTCAAGGCTTCATAAGCGTCTAGACCGGATGTTGACACATGTTGATTTAGTGGCGCACTACAAGTTTTGCTTGTCGTGCATCCGCATGAGAGAGGTTAAGCTTGATGCGAAAGCCTTGGCTTCTGTTCCGTTCACTGATTTAGCAGCCGATATTCTTGAGAAATGAGCTGCACGTATTTTCACACCAAAGATGTTCCGGAAGGTGAAATACCAGATTATGAGACTATCTAAATGGTCCGTGACAGAGGTGACGTTCCATGATGCTTCTTGGAGGTATGAAGTAGCATCTACTACTGATAGCAAAAGTTTGTTTCATGTGACATATACTTTTGATGTGTCTTCATTGGTGCATGCTAGCTGCCAATGTCAAATGATGGAGTGCTACGGCTTTCCATGTGCACATATTTCTAGTATTCTCAAGTATAACAATATAGACACCATCCCTCCGTGCTATGTTTCTGCTAGATGGACAATGAATGCCAAGAGTGCATACCCAACAAACGTGGTTACGAACATGCAGGTGTGGACTGCACAGATGCAACGCTTTCATGCCCTCCGTAACTTGGCTAGTCGTGCCTTGTTCAAAGCTTCATGGAGCGTGGAGGAAACGGAAATGGCTATATAGTTCTTTTAGGGTATTATAAACAAAGAAATAGAGAACCATGAAGGCAAACATGAGACATCCTTTGATCCTTTACCTGCGCATTTTTCAGGGGCCAATCGTCCTTTCACGGGCAAAGTACTCGATCCAAGAAAGATTATTACTAAGGGTGCTCCTCGTTCAGATTCGAGGTAGAAAGCAACCCATGAATCGTGGAGCTCGAAATAAGTAGAAGATTTTAGATACCTCCAATAGCTTTCTGCTTTCTTTCCTATGGTTGATCCAACATATGTCTAGTTGGCTTAGCCTTGTACTGATATCAACTTGGTTTACACTTTTGTTGGGAACTGACATTGTCAAAAGTGATTGTGATGGGTAGGTATACAAGCCTTGAAATGTGTTTCCTAGATCTATTTGTTTTGAGATTGTCAGACTTGTTCTTGCTGGTTGTGCATCCCTATGAAATTCATACATAATCATGTTTTGTCAACCTGCAAGAACTGAAGATTGCAAGCTTCAACGCCATTTGCCATAATCTATTCAAGAAGAGTAGTTTCAATAAAGTCAGTACTTGGTCAGGCCATATTTAGAAGGGTTCTCGGTGTTTTTTCCCATCATAGCCTATAGTATAGTCTAGAGAACATATGTGTGGCATCTGAATTTTTATATTGTGTTTTTATTGTAGCCACAATAATTTACTAACTTCAGTGAGAAATTGATATTTTATTAGTTTCAGTGAGAAATTATGCTTTTATTTGTTTCGGTCTTCTTTCCATATACCCTCCAAAATAACATATTAAAATAAATAATATTTTACTGTAAACACTATAGACTCTTAACTTTTCCAAAACTTTTAAATACTTAGACAGTACTCCACGTGGTTCAACGGTCTGGACCATCCTCACCTTGTCCGGACGGTCCGGACTGTGTATATCCCCTAGGCGTGGTTCAACGGTCAGGACTGTCCTGACCCTATCCGGACCGTCCTAACTGAGGTTAGACGGTCCGTATTTTGACCTAATTTTTTTACATAGCCCAACTCGTTTATCAATTTTTTTTTTCGAAACATGTCACATATCTATAGAAACATGTTGTACATACTAGTTCCAACCATAAAGTTCTACCTAAACATTGAGGACCGTCCGCTCCAACGCCTGGGATGACACGTGGGGCTGACTTGATATCGCATCGCTCTATCGATCTTCTTGCCATCTACTCTCTAGAATAATATATTATAATAAAGAATATGCTACTACAAACACTATAGACTCTTTAGTTTTCCAAAAATTTTAAAAACTTAGATAGTTCTCCGCGTGGTTCAACGGTTCGGACTGTCCTTACATTGTCCGGACGGTCTGAACCGTGTATATCCCCTAGGCATGGTTCAACGGTCAGGACCGTCCTGACAGAAGTTGGACGGTCCGCATCTTGACCTAATTTTTTTACATAGCCCAACTCGTTTTTTAATTTTTTTTATTTTCGAAACATGTCACGTATCTATAGAAACAAGTTATACATACTAGTTCCCAACCATAAAGTTCTACCTAAATGTTGAGGACCGTCTGCTTGAACGCCTAGGATGACACGTGGGGGTGACTTGATATTGCGTCGCTCTATCGGTCTTCTTGCCATCTACCCTCCAGAACAACATATTATAATACTGCAAACACTATAGACTCTTTAGTTTTCCAAAAATTTTAAAAACTTAGACAGTTCTCCGTGTGGTTCAACGGTTAGGACCGTCCTCACCTTGTCCGGAAGGTCCGGACCGTGTATATACCATAGGCGTGGTTCAACGGTCAGGACCGTCCTGACCGAGGTTGGACGGTCCGCACCTTGACCTAATTTTTTTTACATAGCCCAATTCGTTTGTTAATTTTTTTTATTTTCGAAACATGTCATGTATCTATAGAAACATGTTATACATACTTGTTCCCAACCATAAAGTTCTACCTAAACGTTGAGGACCGTTCGTTCCAACACCTAGGATGACACGTGAGGCTAACTTGATATCGCATCGCTCTATCGGTCTTCTTGCCATCTACCCTCCAGAATGATATATTATAATACTGCAAACACTATAGACTCTTTAGTTTTCCATAAATTTTAAAAACTTAGATAGTTCTCCGCGTGGTTCAACGGTCCGGACTGTCCTCACCTTTTCCGGGCGGCCGACACTGCTATAATAACATGTTATAGATGCTAGTTACAAACCATCAATTTTATTTTCAACAATGAGGAATACTCGTTTAATATGCTATTGTAAATATTATTTGCATTGTTCAACAGTCCGGACCGTCCGGTTCAAGTACGGACGGTCCGGACAGTAGACATAGCAAATGGCAGGAGTTACTCGTCCCGGACAGTCCTCACGCGGTCAGGACGGCAAATACACGAACCGGACGGTCCGGACTGGGCGTGGATGGTCTGGACCGTTGACACGATAAGTATCATGAAACACGGTCCGTACGGTCTGAAAGTTCTTCAAACTGTCCGGACTATTGAACCACATGAACTATTGTCTAATTTTTATAATTTTTGAAACATCAAAGAGTCTATAGTCATACAGTAGTATATTGTTTAATTTAAAATATTTTTTGGATAAAATAACTAGTTATATCTCTTGTTGATTTTAGAAGTACGGTCATGTCCATTGAACCACAGTTATTGTTACCTAGCCGAACTAGCTATTCCAATATTTTTATTTTAGAAACATGGTACAACCTAGAGTGCTATAATAACATGTTATAGATACTAGTTCCAAACCATCAATTTTATTTTCAAAGTTGAGGAATACATGTTTAGCATGCTACTGTAAATATTATTTGCGTGTTCAACTGTCCGGACCGTCCGGAAAGTGTATGGACGGTCTGGACCATAGATAGCAAACGACGGGAGTTACTTGTCCCGGACCGTCCTCACGCGGTCAGGACGGTCCGGGCTCTTTGTCTCCCGTTCCTAAAAATAACCCCATACGGACGTTCCGAACTATGTGCTTCCCGTTAATTGCTGGAAATACGGTCAAGACCGTTTGGACCGAGGTTGAACGGTAAATCCTACCTTTGTCCGCATGGAGAAGTATGGACCCTGACCTATGACACACGGTCCTTATACCAGTCCATTTTATAAAACAAACACAATAATGTGCACTGCTAAACCTTTAAAGAGATAAAAAGTTTTAGTAAGGTTTATCAATCCATTTCCTCCCATAACAGCATTTTTCTTACAAGATGAATGAACACTGGGGAAGGTAATTCCTTCAGCCTTGACCAATGAAAAGGGGATATAAGTTTCCACTTATAAGCCAATACAAGACATGAAAAATGAAAGCAATAGTCGGCATTTCGTCTCAGCCCATCATATACGACACATCATATGTATAGTTATCGACGATGTCGCTTGACTTGTAACCTGAACTTCCTTCCTCTTGGTTCCATGGATAGTTTACCAATTTAACGGCTAGTTTGAGCCTAAAATTGATCATATCCTTCTGCGCAGTAGCGAGAAAACGTTTGCTAGGGGAAATTGAATATATTTCATGGGTTCCTATATGAATTCTTCACAAGTAAGGAAGCATATTACCTGTGTAAAGAATGGATTTATTCTATTTCCTATCCAATATTCAGTGTACTTCAACGTGAATAGACCACATGAACACCTGTCGTGCTGCATTTTATTCTTGATGCATCCTTGAATAGGCCATTCTGCAACATTGTCGTCCTTCCACTTCTCGGATTTGAACCAAATTTTCTTTCGTAGATGGTTGAGACGGTTCTGCAATCCTAGCAACTGTTTACAATAATTATTAGCAATAAGGTCAAACATTGTTAAATGTAATTAAATTAGTATGGTGTGTATAGTAATATCCCACCATTTTTTTAAGCTCAAGATGGTGGGAGGTAGGATCCGTCGAGTCCAATACTTGTATCGCATGTTTACGGGCATTGACAACCACTAGGTACCAGTGTTTGTTTGTAATATTAATGGGATAGAAGAAATAACAGAGCGATTGATAAGGTGATGTCATATACATAAACCTTAAATCATAAGAACTAATGCAAACCGTACCATATCATGCTCCAGATAACTTCTCGTCTGTCTCACTCGGAAGTTGTTTTCATCTCTGTCCTGTATGAAATCCATGGCATCTGCACCTATCATTTCAGTCATGTATGTTGTCTCTAGGTAGGCAGCTCAATCTTCCCTGTATTGTATACTTGGTGTAGCCCTTAGTATACAGATGTATGCATTCATGACCTGTACTTGCAAGTTATAATCAACCAGAGTAGATGTTCATGCCGAAACGGGCTATTTCACATATATGGACATACCTCGCCATCCAAGAAACCTTTAGGATTGAGCAGGCAATCCAAATTGCATTTTGTTGCAACGTAAAAGCCAATACGAACTAACGTTTTATCCTCGGGCGTGGAACTGATGTACTCTATAGTTGGCATGTCTTCATTGTTGCAAATATAATCTGCACGAGGTAGTCTTACATCAAACCTTTCTAAGAAATCAAAGAGGAAAATGCCCACAGAGCCAAGGAGTACCTGTATTGGTTATTTCCGTTGGTTCTCGTTCCTTTGGTACGTCAATAGTTTGGACACCATCTATTTTTTTGACCTCCTTTTGTCGTTTACGCTTCTTAGACTTTCCATATTTATAGTTAAAATCTGCATTTGTTTGTTGGATCGTTTTGGATTCCCGTCCAGATGGAGGCCTCACTCGGTTGGTGATGTTCCCATTGATGCTTGATTTTTTGCTTTTGCGACTAACCTGTACATGTTGTTAGCTCGTGAAAAATTGCATTGTTGCATATGATGGAGAGAAATAATATGAGAAGCATGGCTCCACCTTTGTGTCTGGCGCTTCATTAACTTCGTATATTTCAGAAGGCTTGTCGTGGTTAAGTCCACCGTCAACATTTTTGGTCGCCTCTGACATTTCGAGGTCATCGGTCATGGCATTTTCCTGTCGCCTTGAGTTCTGCATAGTGAAATACGAAAAATGTTAGTTATGCTTGTATATTAATGTAGCTATTTCTTGCCTTGTTATTGCAGATTTACACGGATTTCCTCTATAAATATATCCAATTTATGGTTAAATCCTGCTAGGCCATTGTTGTATTTTGTTTCTAGAACCACATATTTATACTTCAGGTATATAACTAGAAGACCTGAAGTATAAATATTGTTAAATGTAATATATATATATATATATATATCCTTTATAATTCTACTCTCTGTTGTTCCTGTGTTGAACTCTTGTGGAGCCGTGTCACATTCGCGGTCTGGTCATGGTTTGTTGACTTCAGGATTCCTGAGTTCTTCAACAATCTATTACATATTTAATACAATTCAATTATTTAATATTCAACGTGTATATACATATATGTCTTCAAAAATTAAATAGTCTAGAAGAGTGCTTACCGTTCCATGTCCAAATTGATGGAGGCGTGCATATTTGCCTCGTTGTTGTGCTCTTTTTTCATCTCAATACTGCATAAGTGGCTCCTCACATCCAAGATAACGTAATATAGGGTATATATTAGAGATAGACACCTTTTCCCAGAACCAAACCTGCAGAGTTTCATGATTATTATCGCAATAATTGTTATGAGTTGTTGTCTCATATTTTAGGATACAATCTACGTACCTGTAAAAGAGCTTGACTACCTACAAGATTAGTCGCAGCTAACACATTAAACTCCCTTATTTTCCAACCAAATCATTTAGAACAAGGCTAGACCAGTTGAGGTTCTTCATATTGTCAACATCCACAATGAGTCCGAGATATTCGGACTTGACATATGGCTGCAACGTCAGGCACAAATAAAAGCCAACCGAGTAGAGAACAAAGACGCGAACAAAGTCGTCGTCGTAGCTGTCGGTAGTGCTTAAAAACTCTTTCAATACAGAGGAACGAATTGTTGTGGCATCCTTCCATTTATATTTTTGAAACAAACCTAGGACATGTATCTTTGGTGGTGCCTTTATTTCATCACCTTTCGAGGGCAACCCAAGGATATATGCTACATCATCGATGCAAATTTTTAGCTTCTTTCCTCGGATGTTGAATTTTTCGGTATGAATGTCAAAAGTTTTTGCTATATCCTTGCATAAATCCCGATGCATATTCATATATTTTAGCTTAAGCAGAGATCCGAAGCCAGCTGTCTCAACAGCATTCTTCTGTTCTTTGCTAAAATTGCTGATGATATTCACTAGAATGTTCTACGAGCATCTTAACGTTCCCTGATGTACAACAAATTACAACAAGTTAGCATGGACATGTTAGTAATAGAAGGTTACATTTACAAAAAGAAGAAGTCAGCCTAGAACTGATGATTGAGTATCTTACCGGGTTTTTTGATACACTTTTCTTTTTGAATGGTGGCTCATAATTTGCCTCTTTGGAGCATAACATCCTCAATCCACGTTGCAGCGGTGGCGACGGCGACGTGGCTACAGAGTGCAAGTGTGGCGACGCGGCGACGGCGGCGGGGCTGCAGAGTGCAGGTGCGGCGACACAGCGACGGCGGCAAGTGCAGGTGCAATGACGATGGTGTGGCGGAAGAGTGCAGTTGCGGGCAAAAAAACCCTGCAAACAATCCCGGCAGATCGTAGTTGAGGCATGGATAGAACGACAACATGGGCCTCCAGGGTCTTCTTCGTGGGTGCTATATCTTTGGCAAACAATCTCTGCAAAAGCGGATTCCGTTTTCATTGCTATTCAAAGGTCCGGACCGTCCTCATATGGTAGGACGGTCCAGACCATATATCTCCGGTGACTGGCTATGTCAATTGTCCAGACCGTTCTCAACAAGTCCGGACGGTCCGAACGTTTTATTCCTGTCAGTTTCTCGGCTAAATGTCCGGACTGTCCTCAACACTTCCTGATGGTCCGCATTGTTTATTTCCCGTGACTTACGGTTTCAACGGTCCAGATGACGTCCTGAGATGACACGTGGGGCCCACTTTCTATCGCGTCGCTCTCTTGGTTCGCCTGCCATCTACCCTCCATAGCCGATGTTAGGTTCATGAGGGCGGCCTACAGAGAGTAGCAGATGATGTCCTAGGATGACACATGGGGCCCACTTTCTACCGCGTCTCTCTCTCAGTCTTCTTGCCATCTACCCTGAAATTAAACAATATATTAAATTAAACAATAATCTACTGTAAATACTATAGACTATTTATTTTTTTCAAACATTTTAAGAAATAGACAACTTTTCTCGTGGTTGCATGAACCAGACCATCCGTAAAGTGTTTGGACGGTCCGGAACTTGTATTTAGCGTTCATTGCTTGTTCAATGTTCCGGACCGTTCTAATCAGTTCCAGATGGCCCTAACCTTGTATCTTAACTTAGCTCCTTGGCTAACGGTACGGACTGTCCACAGAATGTCCGGATGGTCCAGGGGGTTTATTACCTTGAGTTGCTTGGCTAACTGTCCGGACCATCCTCAACACTTCCGGAAGGTCCGGACAGTTTATTCCCGTGAGTTGCTCGGCCATATGTCCGGACCATCCTCAAAACTTCCGGATGGTCCGCATTGTTTATTTCCTGTGACTTGCGGTTTCAACGGTCCGGATGACGTCCTGGGATGACACGTGGGGCCCACATTTTATCACACCGCTCTCTCGGTTCGCATGCCATCTACCCACCATAGCCGATGTTAGTTTCATGAGGACAGCCTATAGAGACTAGCAGATGACGTCCTGGGATGACACGTGGGGCCTACTTTCTATTGCGTTTCTCTCTTGGTTTGCCTGCCATCTACCCTCCACAGCCCATGTTAGGTTCATGAGGGCAGCCTATAGAGAGTAGCGGATGACGTCCTGGGATGACACATGGAGCCCACTTTCTATCGCGTCTCTCTCTCGGTTCGCCTGCCATCTACCCTCCATAGCCGATGTTAGGTTTATGAGGATGGCCTATAGAGACTAGCAGATGACGTCCTAGATGACACGTGGGGCCCACTTTCTATCGCGTCGCTCTCTCGGTTTGCCTGCCATCTATCCTCCATAGTCGATGTTAGGTTCATGAGGACGGCCTATAGAGACTAGCGGTTGACGTCCTGGATGACACGTGGGGCCCACTTTCTATCACGTCTCTTTCTCGGTTCGCCTACCATCTACCCTCCACTGCCGATGTTTGGTTCATGAGGGCGACCTATAGAGACTAGCGGATGATGTCCTGGATGACATGTAGGGCCCACTTTCTATTGTGTTTCTCTCTCGGTTAGCCTGCCATCTACCCTCCATAGCCGATGTTAGGTTCATGAGGGCGGCCTATAGAGACGTCCTGGGATGACATGTGGGGCCTACTTTCTATTGTGTCTCTCTCTTGGTTCGCCTGCCATCTACCCTCCACAGCCGATATTAGGTTCATGAGGGCGGCCTAGAGAGACGTCCTGGGATGACGAGTGGGGCCTACTGCTATCACGTCTCTCTCTTGGTTTGCCTGCCATCTACCCTCCACAACCGATATTACGTTCATGAGGGTGGCCTATAGAGACTAGCGGATGACGTCCTGGGATGACACGTAGGGCCCACTTCGCTCTATCGGTTTTCTTGCCATCTACCCTACAATTAAACAATATATTAAAGTAAACAATAATCTACTATAAATACTATAGACTATTTATTTTTACAAACATTTTAATAAATTAGACAGCTTTTCTCATGGTTGCATAGACCGGACCGTCCTTACACATTTCGGATGGTCTGGACCCCGTTTCCTCGATACTTGCCGTGTCTCCGTTTCCTGATACTCGCCGAGTCAACGGTCTGGACCATCCTCATCGTGTCCGGACGGTCCGAACCATGTATTTCCCCTTAGTAGCTCTCTGCGGTCCAGACCGTCCTCACCCAGTCCGGAAGGTCCAGACCATGTATTTCCTGTGGATATCTTGTGCCAACTTCCGCCATCGCCGCCGCCTGCTTGGCCCCCTCCCTATCCCAGCGCCTCCGTTCGTTTGCATTAGCGTTCAATTCGGACAGCAGGCGACTTGGCACAGTGGTCGATGAGCAGGGCACGGGCGCACCGGTATGACGAGGCCGCACGACACATGAATCCCTAACCTATACAAATCCCTAACCTTGTATGCTTGCGCCTCCAATATCTGTTCCTACACGGACACACGACGAGGCCACACGACACACAAACGAGGCCGCCGACAACTCCTTTTATACAAACTCTTCCCGAGATTAGCCGCACAACATGATCAGTACAACGCGCGGTTAGGGTTCGAGCTCTAGGGTTCACAGGAGGCCGCCGAGATGTCGCGAAACCACACATTCGCAGGCCTAGGCGATTCGACCTCAACTCCTAGAAGTAATCCATCGTTGACGTCAACTCCGACAACTCCAGCAAGCACAACAACGAACGTGAGTCCAAAACCAACAGAGTTGCCGCTCAGAGATGACGAGCACACTCCACTCGTAAGTTGTTTCTGAAAGTTCGAATTAACATTTGGGCACATAACTGAAAGTCATGAATTAGTAGTTTGAAGTCATCTGTCAATCTATTAGGGCTATATTACAGCATATTCACAGTTTCATCTTTGACACCTTTTCTGCTTCATAAAATTTTTGAGTAATGCAGGATGATACACAGAGGGTAGAGATACCGTACGAAGAAATCCCATTAGACAACAGTAGTGAAGATGTAAATGACCCAACTATCGAGGTCAATATACAACCTTTTTGCTATCCACCAAAGATTGAGAAAATGCCGGTAAGTCAATATACAACCTTTTTTGCGTATATATACATATTGTAAATTAACTACATTGGGTTTATTTAGGTGTCTGATGCATTCTGCAACATACTTCGGACAATACATGCACTAGACAACCGGGAACAAACACACTATCATGCATTGAAATCGGTTCAGGACGCTATTCTTCAGGGGCAACAAGAAACCATTAGTAGTATACATAACATCGAAAGGGCAATTGTACAACTAGGAAACGAATCCCAGGTAAATATAATTGCATACCTTGCCACTTGATATAATTGTAGTTTGTGCCGTGAAACAGTCAAGTTGGACATGCAGGAAAAAGAAACTGCTCGGAAGCGAAACGATTCTGTACGGCGACAGATTTCTACAATGGCTGGCAGGGCACCACTGCCAATTGAAGAGAAAAGGAATATCTACTACTTCTATGACACTAAAGCGGACAATTTTAGTAGGTACGATTCAACAAAAAGGCGGTGAAGTGATCATACGACACCAGACATAATGGGAGGTAATTATCAGTCTACTTGAAGTAAGATTTTAATGTCGCAACAGCATTTAATGATGTGTATGTGCCTCTAAATGCAGAGGTTAGGTGCTTCAAGGATGAGATGGATTTGGTTGAAAGGATCAACTTTGGCAATGAAGATGAAGGACATGTAATTGCCAAAATAGGAAAATCAGTTTTATATAAGAAAAACATAAAGAAGACTTTAACTACAGACTACAATCACGACTCCTATGAGAAATGTCTCGATGACATAGTATGTTACATTAATTCCCTTTTCGTATGTATATTCAATGTTATAATGAATACTGAATATTGTAATATATTTTTAGATTGTGGATGCGTGCATCAATGACATGCACGCTAAGGTTGCCGATTCTAAACGGTGGTGTGGCAATGCTTACCTAGAGAACACCTCGTTGCCCCAATTGTTCGTGTTCAAAAAGGTGCAAAGGACAAACGACTCTGAAGGGGAGAGAAACGACATGCACGCACTTGCATTGAATTACGTCAGTTATAAAATGGTACCAATACATTTTCTGCAATTGCATTTTCTATAGTTGCATTTCAAGAAATCCTTTTGCAGATTTTCCTCCCCATGTGTTGGAACCATCATTGGTTTTTAGTGGTTATCAACGCTGATAAGCATGAGGTTCAAGTGTTAAACTCACTGAAATCATATGACGATGACATTTTTGAGGGAGTAGTCAAGATGGTGAGTTTCTATATCATGTTCACAGTTTGCATACACCAATTTTTTACGTACTGAATAAAATTGGAACATGTGCCAGGTTGAAGGATTTGAGCATTATATGAAGTGTTTGACAGATGAAGATCTTCATGAATACAAATGGTGGCAAGATTTGGATGTGACGTCATGGAATATAAACATGCTGGAAGGTCTACCACAATAGGAAGACCACATATCTTGTGGTTTGTTCATATTGAAGTATATGCAGCACTGGAACAGTAAGAGGCTAGGAAAAGGCTTCACACAACAACTTATAGATGGCTTCAGAAAAAAGTTGGCAGCAATACTGTACAACTCGAAGATAACGAGGATAGGTCTTTTTTGTGTAATCGAGCCTCTCTAGTAGTTTAGATACCACATATCAGCCTCTTTCTTGTAGTTTAGATTTTTTTTACCTAGGCTAACTCATTTGTTCATTGAGAAATTGATTTTTCTTGTCTAGAACATTAACCATATTTTGTTTCCATCATTTTTTGGAACCGGAAATGAATACGGATACCTTGGAAATGAAAACGGAAATGAATATTATCGAATATATATACACAACAAATACGAAGAGGAAAAATATGATCACGGATATTTATCGGAAGATGAATACCCCGTAGACCGTGCTTCTAATATCAACGAAGAGATATAACTTGTTATTTTATACAAAATAATATAATAACTATCTGGACCGTCCTCACAATATTCGGACGATCCGGACCTTGTATTTCTCCCTGGGCGTGGTCCAACTGTCAGGACCGTCCAGAAATAGTGCAGATGGTCCGGACAGTTGTAACAGCTAGTAACGGCTAATACACAGTCCGGACCGTCCGGAGCGAATACGGACAGTCCAGACCGTAGACATAGCAAATGACGGGAGTTACTCGTCTCGGACCGTCCTCACATGGTCAGGACGGAAAATACAAGGACCGGACGGTCCGGACCATTGACATGATAAGTATCATGAAACACGGTCCGGACCGTCTGTAAGATCTTCGTATGGTCCAGACCGTTGAACCACGTGAACTATTGTCTAATTTTTAAAATTTTTGAAACATCAAAGAGTCTATTGTACATACAGTAGTATATTGTTTTATTTAAAATATTTTTTGGATAAAATAACTAGTTATATCTCTTGTTGATTTTAGTAGCACGGTCATGTCCATTGAACAACTGTTATTGTTACCTAGCCGAACTCGCTATTTTTATTTTTATTTTAGAAACATGGTACAGCCTACACTGCTATAATAACATGTTATAGATACTAGTTCCAAACCATCAATTTTATTTTCAACGTTGAGGAATACTCGTTTAGTATGCTACTGTAAATATTATTTGCGTTGTTCAACAGTCCGAACCATGTTATTTTATACAAAAGAATATATTAAATTAAACAATATTCTACTGTAAGTATTATAGACTCTTTAGTGTTTCAAAAATTTTAAAAATTAGATAGTAGTTGCCGTGTCACGTGGCTCAATGGTCCAGACCATCTGAAAGTGTTGAGGACGGTCTGGACCGTGTTTCATGATAGTTGCAGTGTCGTAGGTCCGGACCATCCTCACTCGCTTTGGATGGTCCTGACCGTCTATTTGCCATTACTAGCTATTTATACGGTCCGAACCGTCCTCACGCGGTCAAGACGGTCCAGACTCTTTGTCTCCCATTCCTAAATGCTAAAAACAACTCCCAACCGGACTGTCTACACCTACGTCGAACGGTATCGATACCTCTTCTGCTCCTACACATCTACCTCTATCCGCCCAACCACCCTCGCCGGAGCTTCACCGTCGGCCGTCGCCATCGCTCCCCACGCAGGCGGCTTCTCCTCGCGGCCGTTGCCATCGCCATCGCCTGGAGTGCCGCTGGGCCGCCATCTCCCCTCACGCAGGCGGCTTCCCCTCGCGCCGCAGTCGGCCTCATTGCCGGCGGCGCCTTTCGCCGCTAGTGGCGCCGTGATCCTCCCGCCATCTCCACCGCCATGATCTACTCAGGTTAAATTGGTCAACACAAAATAATTTTTCTTCATTAATGGCAATAATAGGGAGTAGGTTCTTGCATCAAGGGTCAAAATCAAGGCAATTAGATGCCTAGAACTTCTCTCTCTGAGATGCTACGATTTTTTTTGGCAAGTAGGCAAAATACTTGCATATCAGTGTATTAAAGCAAGAAAGTAGCTGTCGTTTAGACACTTCCTCATATTTTACTAGTCAATTCTTCAAAGTTTAGATATAAAATTTAGTTGCTTACCATTCAACCAATTTCAATTATGAAATAGGGGATCTGCTTCATTTTAATAGAAAAAATATTAAAGTAAAATGATTCAATATTTGTTTGTATTTTAATAAATGTCCTTCTTTAGTTTAGGTGATAACTTGGTAATGAAGTTGTTTCATTAACTTTTTGAATTTAGTACAATTGTCTTATTACGTGTTTCTGTCTTGGCAGGTTAATTATGGCTCGTGATAATAAGGGCAAACGGAAGGTTCAAGTGGGAAAGAAGGTCGGTGGCTCATCTAGATCTGTCTGCCGTCGACTAGACACTTCCGATGATCCTGCTCCTACAACAGACACTTCGGCCTCTCGACCGCAAAGGCACTCGACTCGTACTACTCGGATATGTTACAACAAGGCCAGGATGGGAGAGCCAGCACCTCCAGAACCATCAGAACCAAATCTTAGCGAGTCCAATGATGCCACCGCCAGTGATGCCACCTCCAGTGATCAGATCTCAGAGGAGCAGGAGGGGTCACCAGTGCACTCAGACGACCTATTGGAGGCACGTGACAGTCCACAGAGGAGCCCACAGAGGGATGATGCAAGGTCGCGCCCTCCTCATGTGGAGTACACCCGTTACAAGGCAACGGGAATGCGCAGGCTGAGGCAGGTCCTAGAGGCTGATTGGTTTCCAACAACTAGAGATCCACACGATACGCTTGGAAATATTCGACTGTGGACGAGGGTCCAAAAGGATCTATACCTAGCCATGAGAGACAAGATGGGCCCGTGGCAGGCTGGACTGAGTGAGCACCAGGCGTTACAGTGGACCAGTCTCAATGCGAGCAGCGAGCGTGCCAGCAGTAGACGGTGCAGAGGCGGAGGCACCTAGGATGGATATCCCAGTCGTCCCTGCCAGTTTACGACGTCAGCGTTACAGTTCTCTACCGGTGGGCACGAATCAGGCAGAGTCTAGCAGCTCTAGGAGCAGTGACTTTGAGTGCACAGTTCTTCGAGAGCTTACGAGCTTGCGTTCACAGTTCGAGCGCCACACAGAGTATGTTGCTCGCATGATGCATGATATGTGGGAGCAGGTACAGGATTTAAGAGAGGCTACAGGACTTCCATGCTCTACTCCTTTGATGCCACGCGCATCCTCCGACAGGTCACCCCGGGAGCCTCCATGTCCACCTACGTCCACCGGCATGCCTACTTTAGCTGGTACAACTGCACTGTCTTCTGTGGCAGTGGAGCGACTGACGCCACCTACAGGTGCTACAGAGGAGGACCCTGCCACCACTGGAGAGGCGACGCCATCCTCCATCGTGCTACCCACGATAGAGGATGACACCACCGCTGCTGCCGAGGTGTCATCCACCGCCTTCACCGACATTGACGAGGCAGCTGGGCGATCGACGCCTCTTACAGGTGCTACAGAGGACCACCCACCTATGGAGGAGGACCCCACTAGTACCGCAGAGGGCAACACCTCTACTCCTACCGAGGTGTCAGCCTCCGTCTTCCCTGACGTTGACGAGGCAGCTAGGCAACCGACGCCGCTGACAGGTGCTACAGAGGACCGCACACCTGCGGAGGAGGACCCTGCTAGTACCACAGAGGGCGACACCACCGCTCCTAGCGAGGTGTCACCCACCGCCATTGCTGACGCTGACAAGGCAGCTGGGCGACCGGCACCGCTTACAGTGTTACAAAGGACCGTGCACATACAGCGAAGGACCCTGCCACTACTGCAGAGGGGGCACCCACCTCCGTCGTTGTTGCTACTACAGAGGGAGACACCACCGCCGCGGCCGAGGTGTCATCCACTATCGTCGCTAAGACAGACGGTCCTATTGCCGCTGTCGACCTTGCAGCCTCGACGATTGATGATGACTAGCACTAGACTTTTGCACTATATATGTCTTCTTAATGTTTTTTTGCTAAACTCCACCTGACACTTTGGACTGTGGATGTTCGTACTTTGTCATGTCATTTTCAAACATTTATTTACCTATCTCGTGCTTATGTATGACATATTTCGTGGTGAACGTCTTACTCATTTTCTTATGTATGACATAGGGTTAGGACGGTCCGCTCTTCTTACCTATCAAGAACTGAAAAATTGAGAAAATTAATAAACTTTGAAAATAAATAAATGTAAAAGGACAATGGTTCAATGGACAGGACCGTGCTTCTAAAAATCAACAAGGGATATAACTAGTTATTTCACCCAAAAAATATATAAAATTAAACAATATGGTACTGTAAATACTATAGAATCTTTAGTGTTTCAAAAATTCTAAAAAATTAGATAGTACTTCGCGTGGTTCAATGGTTCGGACCATCCTCACTAATTTCAGACGGTCCAGACCTTGTTTGCCGATACCTGTCGTGTCAAAGGTCCAGACTGTCCTCACATGGTTAGGACGGTCCGGACCGTGTATTTCCCGTGACTAGCTGTTTCAATAGTCCGGACCATCCTGGCTCGGTCCGAACGGTCCATATCGTGTGTTTCTCGTTGCTATCTGTTTCTACGGTCCGGACCATCCTTATCTGGTCCAAACGGTCTGGACCGTGTATGTCCAGTTACTTGTTGTGTCTCCCGTTACTTGCTGAATTTAGCCTACAAGTTACAACATATCAAGGAAAAGTTGGATAATGGTTTGGTTTTGTGAAACTTAAACCAAAATATATTGGGTTTTGTAATATTTACTCTAAAATTAATAGATGATCGGATGTTCAACGTTCATTTCCTATCTTACCCATCATGAACTGAAAAATTGGAAAAATAAATAAACTTTGAAAATAAATAAATGTAAAATAACAGTGGTTCAATGGACAGGACCGTGCTTCTAAAATCAACAAGAGAGGTAACTAGTTATTTTATCCAAAAGAATATATTAAATTAAATAATATGCTACTGTAAATACTATAGACTCTTTAGTTTTTTAAATATTTTAATAAATTAGATAGTAGTTCGCTTGGTTGAATGGTCGGGACCATCCTCACTTATTTCGGATGGTCCAGACCTTGTTTACCAATACTTGTTGTGTCAACGGTTCGGACCGTCCTTACAAGATTAGGACGGTCCAGACTGTGTATTTCCCGTTACTAGCTTCTAAAATCAACAAGAGATATAACTAGTTATTTTATACAAAAGAATATATTAAATTAAACAATATGCTACTGTAAGTACTATAGACTCTTTAATGTTTTGAAAAATTTTAAAAATTAGACAATAGTTGCCGTGTCGCGTGGGTCAACTGTCCAGACCGTCCTCACCACATTCGGACGGTCCGGACCGTGTTTCATGATACTTGCCGTGTCGTTGGTCTGGACCATCCTCACTCACTTCAGACGGTCTAGACCATGTATTTGCCGTTACTAGGTGTTTCAACTTTCCGGACTGTCCAGCTTGGTCCAGATGGTCCTGACCGTCTATTTGCCGTTACTAGCTATTTCTATGGTCCAAACCGTCCTTACTCGGTCAGGACGGTCCGGACCATGTATTTCTAGTTACTTGCTGTGTCTCCCGTTACTTGTTGGATTTAGTCTACAAGTTTAGAATTCATATGTATAGCATATCAAAGAAAAATTGGATAATAGTTTGGTTTTATGAAACTTGAACCAAAATATATGGGGCTTTGTGATATTTACTCTGAAATTAATAAATGATCTAATATTCAATGTTTATTTCCCATCTTACCCATCACGAACTGAAAAATTGAGGAAATTAATAACCTTTAAAAATGAAAAATAACAATGGTTCAACGGATAGGACCGCCCTCATCAAGGACGGATGGTCCTATCTTTTTCGGCCTCATGCAAGCAGCGTCGTCTCCTCTTTGTCACGCATGTGGAGAACGTCGAAAAGCCTATCCCGTAGCCACCTGTGACATCTAGCCCCCAACCGCGCTTTTGTTTCTTGTCCTATCCTCAGCGCTAATATATTTTTCTTTTAGTTGATATTAAACGCAAAGTGCAGCTAGCTCAATTGGTGGAGGTGTGTTGTGGGAATCCATAGGTCAAGGGTTCGAGTCCTAAAACCGGTGCAATGTTGAATTTTTATTTCCCATTACTTCTAGCACGAATCTCGACATGATTAGACTGTCACAAAAATAAAAAAAAATCTTTGAATTTATTTCTCGTATCCACCTAGCATGAATCTCCGTGCAATTCGATGGTCAAAAAAAATAGTCGGAAATAACTAACAAATTACATATATGCTATTTTTTTATTTTCCCATAATACTCTTATACTAATTATACTAGTGATGTATACTAGATAGTAAAAATTTACTAGTATAGAGTAAATCTAAGCCGTTGGATCACTAGTTCGATCCACCGTTATATTATACTATTTTGCGCCGTAAAGGAGCTCTTAATTTATGTGGTCAACGATGAAATATATTTGATGAAAAATTCAATCCTAGTACACAATCTGGTCCCCTAGTTGCTGCTCCTGTTAATTATGCCCGTTGAAGAGAATAATAAAATGGCAACATGCATCTCTAAAAGCTGCTGTGCTATAGAATGGACGACGACTAATCAGAGAGGAAGCCTCAACCGTCAAAAAATATACTACTAGTATTATGTACATTGTATCTGTCTATCTATTCCACGCAAGTTAATTTTGACTTAATTTTCGGCAGGTTTTTATCATTGTTTCGGCGTTGTGCCTCTAAATATGTAAATGATTCTCAGATCATAATTAACCTCATGCTTATATCTTTCACCACTTCAGAAATCAGAAAGTATGCTACTCTGTTATCAAGCGTTAATGGAGAATCTACACATTCAATTTATTTTGAAATATTTTGAATTTATAATTGACATTACTAATATTTTTCTATAGCATATATATAAGTTGCATTTATAGTGCCTAAAGGTGGCGTGTGTGTCGTAGTAAAACAAGTTCTTTGAAGAGGTATCATGAGACACTAACATTTTAGCATTAATTTGTGGCATTTCTCTGGCAACTTCTTAATATAGAGATACCAAGAGATGCCGTAATATCATATAGCACTTCAAAATAATCATATCGGATAATATTATAAACCTATAGCATCACCATATATATAGTTAGAAGATTAAATAGACGTGTTATCGATTCAGAAGGATGAAAATGTGGTAGGGATGAAAGCAAAAGTTTTGCATGGTCTCTAGACTCCCGTGCTAGACCTGTTATAAGTGAATTGTTTACCTTCATTTTGAATGGTTTGGTCAATATTGCAAATTAAATGATATCTTCAACTTAATTTGAGTTAAATTATGCTTGCTCTATTATCCAACATCTTAGGAGCGCATGCATAAATTTTTTTTAGGAAAATTACCATAGGAAAGGTATATATATATATAAGTAAAAATTACAACGTACACAGTTTTCTTTTACATGTTATGTAGCCATTGTTGAATACTTGGAAAGTAAGATTGTTTTGCTCTATGGATAACCGAGGCAAGTTCTTGTCTGAACTGAGCAAGGCATGTTTCAATGAGAGGGTTAATGTTTCTGAAAATCTTCTTGTTTCTTGTGATCCAGATGCTCCAGGCCATTGAAATCAGTATCTCCATATGGAAAGGCACTTGTAATTTCCTTTGCAGGTCTTCAATTGCTTCTTGTACAGAAATATCTCTCCTTGTAGGACATATAGAGTCTCAACAGACTTGTGCAAATGGGCAAGTGAAAAAGAGATGTTGCAGAGTTTCTTCTGGCTGGAGATTGCACAAGACACAATTATAGTCTGGTCTGTCAAAATTCTTTCTTCTAAGCATATTCCTTGTGTTTAATCTGTCTTTTAGATAAATCAAGAAGAAAATCTTGTGCCTAGGTTGAGACAAACTTTTCCAAAGCCAATTGTATGAATCTGGGATATTGACAGTGCCCATGAAGTATTTGTAAGCTTTGATTGAAAAGAATTGATCTGAGTTCCAAATATAGGTCCAAACATCATTTTCTTGTGAAAGATTGATTTCTTCAGTGAAAGCTTGTATCTCTTGAAATTGAATGTATGCTTCTTCTGAAAGTGGCATGCATAACTATGAATGAGCTTTTTTTCTTAAGTACTTAACTAGAGAAGGATGGCAAGGCACAACGCACATTTTATAGGGCATGCATATTAGTTGAGCCCAGTCTAATCTCCTAGGTGTGGTGCACATCACCAAGATGTACTCCAGCTATCGACTTGCTAAGTGGAATATAATTCCCCCCACCCAGTAGCGGCTCTAGGAATTTTTTGTTGGGTGGTCTTTCTTGACATGCTAAACTTCTATAATATAAGAAACTCAATATATATATATATGTAAAATTAAGTCAAAATACGATACAAATATAGCGATAGTATCTCATAGCATCGCAAATTGCTTAAAATCAGCATTTAGGTTCGAATTTACAAAAGTTACAACATAGATAAGTTAAATATTGTACATAGATAAAAGATTACAATACTACTTCTTATCTATTCTTCGAGTCTTCATAGACATGAAATTCTTTATAATATCTTCTTCGCTAACTTGAGAGAAGATATCCCGCTCAATAAATATGATCAAACAATCATTCAATAATTTGTCACACATACTATTTCTCAGCTTGCTCTTCACAAGACTCAATGCGGAAAATACTCTCTCAACACTTGTTGCTGCAACAGGTAATATCAATACTAATTTGAGAAGCAAATAAACCAAATCATAAAGAACATGCTGTTGCAACAGGTAATATCAACACTTACTAATTTTGCTAATAATTGACGACCGATCAAAAGCTACGTACCTACTTTATTCCTGCTCTCTCGTTCTCTCTGTTTATATATATGTACTGCAATACAGAGAGAGATGGAGGCCGAGGGGATCCAGTACTCGGGAGGCGGCCGAATCGGGAGGGCCGAGTCGGGAGGTGGCAGCGACGGGCAGGAGTCGGGACGGCGACGCGTCGCCGGCGGCCAACGCTGCCGGCCTGCGCCTTGCACCCGTGCGCCGATGAGCCTGCCCAACTGGGCGCCTAGGCGCCGGACGGGGAGCCCCGGAGGCGAACGCCGGCGCCGATGCTCTCCCTTCCTCCTTGGCGGTGGTGCGGCAACAGGCGGGCATGGGCGGCGGCGTGGCGAGGCGACTGGCGGGCACGGGCAGCGTGGCTGCGGGAGTCGGGAGTCGGGAGACGGCGCCGCCGTTCTAGTTTGTGCTTCTCCTTCTCTGTTGCTTCCCTTCCTTCCAAGACCTAATGGGCTACCCTGAGTTAGTGGGCCGGTTTTTTTGGGGTGGGGTACTTCTGGGCCAAATTCTAGAGTGGTCCAAGGCCCACCCGAACCACCCTCTAGAACCGCCACTGCCCCCACCCCCCCAAACAAAGACCAAGGGGGTTAGGAATTCATGACTTGGAAGTAATTAAAGAACACTGTTTTACTTAGTAAGTGGTTGTTCAAGTTGCTTACAACAGATGCTACGCAACAAATATTTAGGTTCACAACCTTTATCACAAGTCCAACGGAAATATGGGGATTTGCATTTTTGGCTAGCCTTATGAAGGTTAAACGAGATTTTTTCCGTTATGGATCCTTCACAATAAACAATGGCTCTCAAATTAGATTTTGGGAGGACAGATGGTTGGGTAATGCATCTTTGCAAGAACAATACCCCTCCTTATACAATATTGTTAGGCACAAACAAGCAACGATTTCAGAAGTCCTACGGACCTCACCCCCAAACTTTTTATGGAGAAGGGATCTCATTGGCTCTAAATTAGTGGCGTGGAATAATCTGTTACCTCGCATCGCAAGAACAAGATGAATTCCGCTGGAGTCTCACTCTACATGGGAAATTCTTGGTGAAATCTCACTATATGACTCTTGTTCATAATAGTGTTCCTAATCTAAACAAATAGTTGTAGAAGCTTAAGGCTCCTCTAAAAGTCAAGATATTTCTTGGGTCCTTATGTCGAGGCGTAGTTTTAACAAAGGATAATCTTGACAAGAGGAATTGGTATGGTAGTAAAAGATGTTGCTTTTATCATAAAGAAGAGACTATAAAACATTTATTCTTTCATTGTTGTCTTGCTCATTCAGTGCGGTCCGTTATCCGTATTGCTTCAAACATACGTCCGCCTCGTAATGTCTCATAGATGTTTGGGGGTTGGCTTTTGAGTGTTTCTAAAGATTTGAGACCTCATGTTTTACTAGGAGCGGTATCTGCTTGTTGGTCGTTATGATTATGTAGGAATGATGTGGTGTTTGACCAAAAAAAAAGATTGACTCTCCTTTGCAGGTTATCTCCTTAATTACGCATTGGCTCCAGAAGTCGGGACTATAGGATTTTATTATAGCGGTATGTCAACAATTGGAGTGGGTGGTCAGAAAATATTTTATCCGGGAGCATGGGTGGCGATTTAGCCTATGGATCGATGATCCTTAACATTCTCTGTACTATCTCTTTTTTTCTTTTTTTTTCGGAGATTTTTGTGGCTACGTGCATCCTAGTTATGCAAAGATTGGATGTGTTCTCAGTACGGTTGTATCGCCTCGATGTAATTAGCTAAGTTTAATAAAGTTTTCATTATCTAAAAAAAATATACTCCACACTAAGTCCACGTTTTAACTTTTTAATCTCTCTCTCGGTTTTTTTTTTCTCGTGTATATCACCAAGAGGCGATGTTAAGCTAAGACTAGTCAAACCCCCTCCCCCCCTATCTCTCTCTCTCCTCCCATTCTATCCCTTTCACATCAACAAAATATCTAGTTGACACTGCTATAGCCAACTGATAAATTACCGTTGTACATGCCTTTAATTTAAAGCTATTTTTTTGTTGATGGGACCAACAGACATATATATACACTCCAATATATGAATATAAGATTTTTCTCTTCCAACATTGCCACAATACAAGTGGTGTCCAAATGCAAATTGAACTTGAGAGAATCCCGGCCGCCGGCCTCACGCATGCATGTCCAATCCTACATCAACAGCTCCTTTTTATTCATCATCATGAGATCTTTCCAACCGGCAAGAATCTAGGAATACACACACATAACAGCTGATGCCATGATGGAGGCTTGCAGTCCAAATCAAACGCCCGGATCAATCGAATGGTTTGAAATTTAAATTATGGAGCCACTGTGGGGCAAGCTAGCAATCCATGCAAATTGGCTCAACAGCGAGATGCATGGAAATGACGGAGATTGATACATAGAAAGTTATATGGATGATCGATCCGACAGGCATGTGCAGCGGATGGAGCAGAATGAAAGATTTGATTCCCACGAGTAGACGCACACGCAGAAATTAATTAATACGGTGATGACATTTATGCAGAGATCGATGCCAAGGCCCACTGCACACGCATGACATTTATGCAAAACGAATTGAGGATATCAATCTGTCATGCAGCAGCAGAGAGATGAGATGTGTCCATCCATCCATCGGCGGAGGCGACAGCAGCAGCAGCTGATCAAGAGGCCGTCTACGCAACTAGGCTGGACTGAAAACGATCCCCTCAATGGCGCGCGGCGTTTGCCGATCGAATAATGGCGAGAGAGAGAGCTAGCTGCGACCGCATTCATTCTTGACCGTCGTCTGAACGACAACTCAACGGCCGGCGCCCAGTTGGCTTA
Organism: Oryza meyeriana var. granulata; assembly: GCA_003991445.1. Lineage (NCBI taxonomy): Eukaryota > Viridiplantae > Streptophyta > Magnoliopsida > Poales > Poaceae > Oryza > Oryza meyeriana. The sequence goes on from RYFJ01001174.1 coordinate 185,121, forward strand.
AATAAACCGCACGTAAAACGAGAAATATTATTAATATATAATTAATTAAGTATTTATTATTAAAAACTTAAAAAATGGATCTATTTATTTTTTAAGCTACTTTCATATAAAAATTTTTAAAAAAAACGTATCGTTTATCGTTTTGGGAAGCGTACACACAGAAAACGAAAATAAGCTGTTACATTCAGCGCTGCCGAACACTGCCTTAAATAGACTGATTTGAGAGAACCTTAGCATGCATATATCATCGGTGGCGGCCGGCTCTCTGTCTCGCTATTGTAGTGCAAGCAAGCATGTGCATGTGCTGTGCCACCGGCGTTTGATGATGTTGATGGCTACCGTGTGCTTTACCTGCGCTTTATATATGAAGATGTTCTAGGCCTGCACCACTATATATCTCTTTTTACCGAAGGTACCACTATATCGTGGTGTATGACTACATACTTTATGATTAACGAACGAGCGTAAATAATATATACGTACCAAAAAAAATAAAAATATATACGTCCAATTTTAGTTAACCGAAAGTCTTATTATTATTATTATGTATTATTATCTGATTTAGTGGAAAAGGATACGAATCCACGGTACAAAACATAGATATCGATGGATGAAACATGCCCGAATGTGTGCGTGTATCTTATATGTACACTAGCAAGCAGATTGTGTGGACATTGTAGGATGGAAGGGGCATCTAAACCACAATGGATGGATGGATGGCTGGGCCGGCCTTGGCCATGGACCTGGCTGCATGATTGTGGGTAAAGAGAATATACAACCCCCACATAAAACCTTCCTTGCATACTCATTTTTGTACATATGGCTTTTCTTGCATTACAACACTCTTGACACTACACAGCACCTCCACATCCATCACAGCCCTTTCTAGCAAAGGATGCAAAGGATAGAGAGTCATGCATGGGAATCACGTAAAGCCACCGGTATAATTTGGGGGGCTCATTGTCCCAGGAGCATCAAATATTATACTATACCACATGTGTTTTACGACATCTCTGTCGCCGGAGACTTAGCTACCTTGCTGGGGTTGGTGGACAATATATGCTACCAATGGCTAATAATTGACAAGGATTTTTCTCCCCTTTGATTGGAGGGAGATTGAAATAGATCACAGATTTCCATAAAAAAAAATAGATCATAGATATGTAAACATTACTACCTTCTGCCAAAAAAACATGTTGTTGTCAATTTTTCAGAGTCAATATAAGCTGTTCATTTTACATTTACACTATATATAGAGCCATGAATCTGTAAACCCCCACATCACTACCGGTTTACATTAAACCAGCGCATAAGTAAACCGATGCACTTTATTACTGCTGATTCAATGTATATTTTATAGGGTTAAGTCTGATTTACCCCTCAACTATCGTAAAAGTATGATTTGCCCCCCTTAACACTAATACCGGACATTTGACACCCTCAAACTCTTTAAACCAGACAAAATACCCCCCTCTACTCAATGCACGGTGGTTTTAGGGCTTACATGGCAACGGACCCACCTATCAAGCTCTGCTTACCCTCTTCTTGCTCTATTCTTATTTCTCTCCCATCGCCTCCTACAACGTTAGAAGCGACGGTGCCTGGATCTGAGAACGGCAGCCATGGCTTCTGCGCGCCTCCTCACAATCCCACCACCTCAAGCTCGGTTTCCCCCAAGGCCACAACCGCCGGTTCACACCTCCCTCTTCCCTAGGCTCGGCATCTGCCTGTAGCCACCTGTTGCACCGCCATGAGCTCATCGTTCAACTGCGAGCTTGAGAGAGGGGGGAAGGGGAAGAAAGATGAAGGGGTGCCATTGCCAGAAGGCGGTGGCGGACAGACGTGAAGGGGCATGGACAGTGGAGCCACTATAGAGGATCATCATGATGGAGGAGGCGGCAGCAGCAGCAGTGGATAGATCGGGGGCAAGGAGGACAGATCGAGGGAGGAGGCAGAAGCGGTGGATGAGCCCAAGCTGCTGGCAACCTCCTCAGTTTGTCATCGGCCAAGCCTTATTTGTTGTTTGGGGCTGGCGGCGAAAGGCGGCTGGTGAACTCAGGGAAGCGGCGGCCAAGTTCATAGGAATCACCAGAAAAGGATGGCCAGCAAGCTCCAACCATGTGCAAAAGTAGCTCTAGCTGTAAGGCGTGCACGATAGCTCAATAGAGAGATCAATCGGGAAGTAATCAATCTTGTACAATTGGGTACACTTCGATGGCATATGGATTGGATTGGGAGGCGTGTGCTTCAAGTAAAAGCCAATGACTGATCGTGTCAGCTAAGTCATAGAAATAGAGCGTGGTTTGGATCGATCCGGATTCACTACAGTAATGTAGAGGCCCACTATTGTTCCGAGGAACAATAAATAAATGCAGTGAATAGTTATACTTTATCGGGCTACAGTATCTTGCCCATATTTCGAGGCAGATTTACTGTAGCTATTTTACTGTAGCAGTGCGCCTGAACCACCTGTCGCACACCCAACGATTTACAATGCCCCTAATGTCATATACTGTAGCTTGCTTCGACAAAGGATCCTAATCCGGTTTGGATGGCTGCTGTTGCTCACGTAAGAAAACAGAAGAAAGAAGAATAAATCCAGAAGAGAATGCAGAGAAAGAAGACGGGAGGAGGAAGAAGAATGTGGTAGAGGATGACAGGTGGGTCCGTAAACCTTTAAAAATCATTTTAGTTGAGTGTACTGTCATGTAGTTGCCATGTAGGCGTCACATAAGTGAAAACTACCCGGTTTAGTGGGAGGGAGGGTAATTTGTCTGGTTTGAAGAGTTGGAGGGTGCTAAATGTCCGGTATTAGAGTTAAGGAGGTAAATTGTACTTTATAATAGTTGAGGGAGGTAAATCGGACTTAACCCTATTTTATATCCTACGGACATTCTACTAGCCGGTATGTGTATCTTTTTGTTCCAAAGGTATATTTGTTTTGTGTCACTAAAGTATAGCATTTGTTTATATTTGGAAGTACTTTTACTATGGCCATGATAATGTGATATTATGGCTGTGAAACATATATTGTATAAAAAGAATAAAGATCGATGCTACTCTATAGAGACTACACATTACACATAGTGACAATATCATACCTTTTTTTAGAAATCAACCAAGGGAGCCAGCGAAACATCAAAAAACCCCTTTGGGGTGGAGGAATTCAATGAAATTTTCAAAGGAATAGAATTAACAATATTCATGTAAAATTCCTTCATTCCAAAGAAGCTCTAAGTTTGACACGTCTAAGTTATGGTGCTCTAAATATGTTGAATAGAACAAGGCAATATAATATAGCCACAAAGCATCAAATCCTATCATATATATAGAAAGGGTGATATGCCCTATTATATTTAAAATTTTTAATTATCCTGGCCAATTCAGGATTTGATATAAAATACGATGTGACTAATATGACGTACAAAACTACTATGCCCTATAATTAGTATAGCTTGCAAGCTACTAAAATGAAATCCACAAATTAGTTAAGCCCATATAATCTAAAATTTCAGAACTAAAATGAAAATGCTTATCACTTCACAATACTGAATTCATTCAAAATAAATATATTCTAACAAATTTTCTTACACCTGAGAGATATATGGGCTGACAGCTAGCATGATCGAACTGTGTGCGTTTCATGTCTCTGATATTTTTAATACAGCGTGTGATTCGATCCGGTGCTTTAGAGATTTACATGCGTGCTAGTTTGCTTGTTTGCCACGCATGCATGTGCCATGTAAAACAAATACATATGCCTCACGTGGCACATGCACGAGAAATTAAAGCCCATAGGTAATAAGTTTGGATATGTTAATTGCACACATGGAAACCTTTTTTGTGCATAAATACATGGTCGGTTATTGTTATTCTAGTTCCATGTATAAATTAACAAGGCAAGTCATAGAATATATGAAAGTGTCTAAACTTTGTTTAGTTGTATAATCGATACTAATTAATTATGATTAAACAATAGAAAGCTACAGTATCTAAGTTGACTGAGGCACTACTATTCAGACTTGTGGATCTTTTGTAGAGGGAGAAACCGTCATGGAAATACACTTCACCATTAGGATAATTTGCACGGGGAAAATTTACTATGCCAACGGTTGACCAACAACAGTGTACTTCCCAAATCCCAACGGCATTTCCTGACAATCGAAAGATAGTTCACTGTGGCTTTAGAGACTTATTTCCTATGTCGGCTAACCATAAAAAAAATGTTCTTTTCATGGTCAAATGTCGTCGGGATATCTCTCCAGTTACTGATGTCAGGAAAATTGAATGTACCCAAAAAAAAATAGGACACGTATTGCTCATGTGACTTAGGGCCTGTTTGCAAGCATTTCTGTGGGCAGCTTTTTTTTTTCTGGTTCCCTGCGTGCACGCTTCCCAAACGATAAATGATATTTTTTTAAAAAAAATTTCTATATGAAAGTATCTCTAAAAAAGCAAATAGATCCATTTTTTAACTTTTTAATAGTAAATACTTAATTAATCACGTGCTAATGATATTTCTCGTTTTGTATGTGGGCTTATTTAAGCTAGCTTTAAGGAGTGTCGAACGGCACCTTAGTGTGGCTAACTTGCCAATCATAGATAAGAGATGAGTTAATCTTGATTGGATGGGGTTTCCTCGAAAAAAATGATTGGATGAGATTGGTTTTGGTCCAATACAAATATTCATGCATTACTAAGAAAATTGAACATATATTAAATTGCTCACGTAATAAATTTTTTAATCTTTTGGTAAAGGGCAACAACAGTACAATGGACTCCCGTATCACTCCTGGGGTGGCATAGGAGGCTATTCCACTACGCCATCGGCTACAGTGTTGATGCCAACGGGGTGCCTTGCTTGCAACTTCCTCCTCACACTCTCTCATCGCCTAGCGACGGCGTGGATACTGTTGTCGAACAGCGATCCAAGGGCGATGGTGGTTGCAGCGGTGTCTGAATGGCTGGATCTGACGTGCCGTTGGCGGCCTTGCTACGATGGCTGTGATGTGACGGATGGGGTGGCTTTGATGGCGAAAGGATGTGACTGGGTCGACTTCAGTGGTCTCTCAGCATTGGGCCGCGGCTGCAACTGCGTCTACAACTCCGATGACACGGAAGCCCAAGCTCCTCTCCCCTCCTCTTGTGGCGTCCCTTCGGTGTGATGGACCGGATCACATGAGGAGGCGGTAGCGATCATGATCCGGCTATCCCGGTGGTGTTGTGGCAATTTGTCTCCATTGCCAGCCATGCCCCCTTCTCCTCCATGGAGCTCCTCTCTTCTCCCCGAAGGTCTGATCGCTGTCGCCCTGTGGTTACTCCTCGCGACGACATGTTCATCACTAGTCTTGGGCTTCCATACAGGTCTATAGACCGGAGTCATCTTGGTTTTGAATACAGAATTGCTTTCGCTGACAGCTCATCATCTCTTCAGATGGACCCTACGGTGGACGTTTTCCTTTTGGCTTGCTTGCGACATTATCATCGCAAGGTGGCACATCTAAAGAAGCCCGCAGGTTGTGGTATTAGTGGCCATTTGCAGTTGGGATAAGATTAAGAGGTATGGCGGCACCGGCTCGAAAAGAGGGGGCAGCAGCATTAGGGGACTTCGATTTAGTGGTGCTCATTGAGTACCGGTTTATTGACTCTAGGGCAAAATCATTAGGTCTGGTCTTAGCTAGTTGTACCTAGCAATGGCAACATTCACTTTATTGTTGAAGGCATTATCTGGAGTTCGAAGAATTTGCTATCCAGGGTGAAAACCTATGGTACGGCCTTTACTGGTTGGATCATGGCATCGACGGTGCGTGCATGTCATTTTCTTTTAGAGGCACTGCTTTTGGAGAACCATTCTCGCAATCCAAGTGTTTCTATGGTGCTTGATAAAGCTGAAGATCATCTATGTGTCGTAGCTCGTTCGGCATGATACTTGTTGTCAGGTCGTTCTTTTTTTTCAATAATTATACGATGTGTGCATCCTAGCTATGCATAGGCTAGAAGCGGTTTTAGATTAATTGTACCCATGCACTCGTAAGAAGCCTCAACCATCCATGCACTCGTCCTGTGCTCCGCGACCCCTTACCCCACCTCCCCTAGCCATCATCAGTCACGCATAGTTCAATGGCTAGAGCAAAAGAGAGAAAAGCATGTTGGAATATTGATCACTTGATCTCTTGACGTGGTTTCAAGGTTGCAATGTAGATCGAATAGAACACAGCACGATCAAGGCCCCGTGCACAAGCCGCCTACACCTTCCTCGTGCTTGAGCTGAAGCCATCATAGTGGTTTATTCGTGAACTCTGGTCAAATATGTAAAGTAGAAACCTGGTGTTGAAATGAAAACGTGGGCCCAGTCGTAGTGTATTGTGCAACATTGGTCAATATTGCTAGTCGAAAGTGAAATTACACCAAACTATATATTTAATCCACACTATATATAAATCTATACCTATACTAATTTGACACTTCCTAGGAGCTCCCACGTTAATCAGAAAGATCTGGCCATTAATTTGATCGATCGTATTATCGTGACCATAGATTGGAAACAACATGGACTCTAATTTAATAATTCTAAAATTTGTAATTAATAAATATAATAGAGAAAATTCTTTGTATATGCCTAAATATTTCGCTAATCCTTTCTATACCCCTGAGTTTTTCCCAATCCCTTCCATATCCTTGAGTTTTTATTTTGACTCCCTGCATGTCCATTTTGTTAGGTTATCGTTAATTTTTCCTAAAATGACTATACTTCTCCTAGTTTATATATTGCAAACTGATAAGCGTTCTCATTAAATAAAAATTTTCAGTTATAAAAATATTAAAGTGGTTGAAACACATATTCAAAAAAAATTGAAATTTTGCATTGAATAAGGAAAACAAAAATTTAAATATCAAACAAATTTTGCATGAAGTGACAATAGTGATGGAAAGTGAATACATGGTTATGACAAAATCCATAATTTTCAAACTGCATGTTCATTCAAAAATTACTTTTTAAATTTGATGCAAACTTTTACAAATTTTTGAAATTTCAATGAAATTACTTCCAAAATTTTAAAAATCGAAACTGCATATTCAGTAATTTATCCCTTGCTACTTTTCACAACCCAAATAATTCCTACATAGAACATTTGTAATTTTTAGTAATATGCCAAGGGCTATAAGGTCATTTCTGAAAAACTAACGGAATAGGCATAACTCAGGGATCAGGGATCAAGCAAATATCATGGTGTAGAAGGGATCACGTGAAATTTAAGGGGCACGTAAGGAATTGATGATATCTACCCATTCTGAACTCCTAATTTAGTGCTTTATTAATTTAATTCTAAAATTCGAACTTATAATTAGCAAGTAGTAATTGACATGGACTGTTCTTTTACTATAAGCAGCTATAACTTCAAAAATAATCAACATGTTTGACAAAACATTAGAATTTTAATATTTACAATATCAGTAATAATAACATGTATTACGCACTAGTTGACGACTAGTAGTTTTAATTGGCGTCAAATTTGTTGTAGAACTAAATATTTCAAATGAGGTTTTCTATCAGACTATATCATCCCTTATGGGACTTTTAATTTATATTCTTTGGTAAATTCAGCGCAAATACATAGTTTTTCATATATTTTCTTATAATGTATACTTTGTCTTGTCACAAAGTATGTGCTGTTTTACTAAATTCATTCCGGCCATGTCGCGAGAATAAATAAAGTCGTGCACATCCCAAGAGGGCCAAGATAATGTGAAGCTTGAGACTGCCGCTTGCTGCACACACTTTCAATAATTCATTATTCACTTATTAATCGGCAGAGAATTTACAAGTCCCATCAATCCTGGAGATTCCCCGGTTATGGGAGAGCTCAGCCCAAAAGGGGCGCGTGAAGCATGACAATCTAGCCTAGCCAGCAGGCAGCAGGCAGACAAGACATGCATGCATCCATGCATGCATAATATACACAAATATAAGAAATTTTAGCTCTCTTTGTCTATAAATAAAAGAAATTTTATAGTCCTATATGTCCCATCAATCACTTTCTATTTAAATTTTTTTATATCTTATTTCCAATCATCATTTCACCTCTAATCATTCTTTATTTAATAAGAAACACCAGAGTCTTTTTTTTCTTCTTTATTAATCTTCTCAAAAGTATCCATTATATTTGTGGACCGAGAAAGTATTACTATTACAACAGAACACAGATTCTTAGCTTCTTCCCGGGAGGGCGGCTTTACTTGGGCCCCAACTCAACTGGCCTAGCTCAGCTCATAAGCTAGCTGCAGTAGTGCAGCACCAAACCCTATATAAAAGCCCGCGCCACCTCCCCCTCCAAACCAAGCCTCCATCCATCCATCAGCTCAAGATCGAGCTCAAGCAAGCTTGCGAGCTAGCTGCAGCAGCAGCATTCCGTCTGCTTCAGCTAGCTCAGCTCGCTCTGCTCTGCTCATAGCTAGATATACAGCTTCTTCTTCTTGCTTGTACTGTAGCTAGAGTGGTAGATCGATATAGATAGAAATGGAGGCGAAGCAGGCGAGCGTTCGGAAGCCGGGGGACTGGAGCTGCAGGTCGTGCCAGTACGTGAACTTCTGCAAGAGGGAGGCGTGCCAGCGGTGCGGGGAGGCGAAGCTGGGCGTGGAGCGGACGGACTACGCGGCGATGGGCGGCGGGTGGGAGGTGAAGCCCGGCGACTGGTGCTGCCGCTGCTGCAGCGTCAACAACTACGCCAGCCGCGGCAACTGCTTCAAGTGCGGCGCCGCCAAGACCGACTCCGCCGCCGCCGTCGCCCAGGGCTGGGGCTTCACCGTCGCCTCCCAGGCCGGCTGGAAGAACGGCGACTGGATCTGCCCAAGGTAGATTCTTCTGCTCATCTCATCACTTCCATCTAGCTGCTAATTGGGAATGCAGCATGCAGGCAGGCATGCATGCATCCTCTCCCCTCCCCGGATAATCACATTAGTTAATTGATTAATTAACTTGCTAAAGAATAAAGATGCATGCGTAATTAAGCAAATTCTTATTTTGCCACGAGCTGTCTCTGGGAAACTAAAGTATTAGTTATATGTGTTAAAAGGGAATTAAACACTAAACTGAAAAGCATGTGTGTCTAGTCCAAAGATTCTATTCCCAACGACAGAATCTAGAGCTGCATGCCAACTGGAATATTATCTCTTGACGTGTCAGTTCTGCATTCCTTCTTTAGTTACTAGAACAGCGACCCCATTGCTTGATCATATGTTTAATTAAGACTTCAAACTTAGTTAAAAACTACTAGTAACCAGGATTGTTCTGAATGTGTGAATGTTATTGCTGATATACGCATATATGTTTTGGTGTTTTGCAGAATGGAATGCAGCGTGCAGAACTACGCCAACAGAACCGAGTGCTTCCGGTGCAATTTCCCAAGATACTACGGTAAGCTGTTACTATTTGCATGTCAATTCAACCCACATGCCACGTTTGCACTTTTGACAGTGACAAACTGGTGCAATATACTCAGTTTTCTAATTCCACTTTCTATTATTTTCAGGTTGATCTGACATTCCTCGCACCGAGAAAAAATGAGAGGAAAATAAAATTTAAGAGATCGAAGATCGACGGATAAGATTGATCAGCCACCGGTGATGTCCTCAAGGGTTTTTTATTTCTTTTTATCTTTTTTTTAAATAACCCTCGGAAACCTGAGGGTTTCATCATTTGTAAGAGCGGTAACCAAGCAGTGCTTCAAAAAAAATGGGCATGAAAATGTGGCTGATGGCTGATCTGCCTTCCTCCTTTTTTCCCCAATAAAAGCAGATAATTAAGAAAGCAAAAAATGCGAGTTGGCTTGATTGATTTGCCCCATCTTTTACTCTCTTTGTTACACTTAACTCTCAGAAGGCTACTTTAATTTGTGCCAAAAGAGAAGAAGAAGGCCTGATGAACTTAATGTGTGTGGATGGAGCATGACATGGATTATTCCTAATCGTTTGACTGTAACTGCAATCCTCCCTGTGGCGCACAAATTTGCCAGGAAATCTATCCATAAACAGATGCCTTCTCCTCTCCTTTCCCTTGCCTGCTAATTGTTCATCGCATATGCAAAACCGAATTAATACTTCGTATTATTATATACTTTATATATATCATGTACAGGGAACAAAGAGGCGACAGCGAATTCTCGCAGCCACAAGCGAATGTTTTCAATCAGATTGCTGCTCGGTCGATGTGACCACCTCTTGTTCATCTCTCTCTCTCTCTCTCTAGATTGTGAATTCCAATTGAAAACAAAGCTATGCTACTATCAATCAGTTTAGAGAGAGAGAGAGATTAACAAGAGGTGTATGTGGAGGTATAGTTGGATAAGATTCCAAGGAACAATCATGGCGCTGCTTTACTTGTAAAAGCGAGGTGATCGAGATGCAGAGCATTATTACCACTTTGGGCATCATAATCATCATCAATGACAAACCTGACACTCACATGGCACCAGAGCAGCCTCACACAGACAATCCACACACACACACACATTGCAAAGCTTCTGTAGCTCTAGCATTACACACATCTCAGATGCTTCCTCAAATCATTGCTATTATATTTTGCTGCCTGAATATATTGAAGATCACACATCTTTCTTCCCTTTTATGAAGAGGAGAAAAGAAGTGTGATCGGTCATGAAGCATCAGAACATCTGAATATGTATGTAGTATTTTTTTTAAGATAATGGAATAAATATCCTGACCGCTACGACCGAAGAAACAAAGCCATATCTGAATATGTATACATATATCACAACATAATAGCATGGTGTTGCAGTTGTTTATTGTTCAGCACCGGCTCTGACTGATATGATCAATCTTGGTTAGCATTGGTGCCTTGCTTACCCTGAACAGAGAGTAGCCCAGTTAGTGTTGCATTGTCCCCTGTGCTTCTTTTTGTCCCTGGTTCCTGCATGGGAGGAAGGGCAGCCACTTGTTTGGTGAAGGCCCTGCAGACAGCCTGAATCATTGCTCACTCATTGTGCACACCTTTTGCAATCCCACCTATGCACAGAACATTCAAGCCCTTCTCTCGCTCCACACCAATCACCAGATTCTCTGGAATACCAGTGACTGAGCAGGCCCACTCAAGCTTTCCCAAGTCAAAATGGAAGCATCATCTCTGTTACAACTTCTGAAAAACACACTGATAGTGTTACCATACAGGCTCTGAACACACCTTTCTGCAGAGTTTGCACTGGCTGTAGTAGAAGGTGCAGAAGTGTTTGGCAGAGCATGATGCTGCACTCTTTCTGATGGTGATACATTTTGACATGAGAGAGATGTTACTGAATAACCATGATCTCAGGTGTCAAGGCAGTTGATACTTATCTGAAAAAGAAAGGCAGTCCTTCTGCGCAGTTAAGATTCGACGATGTCTTCATTTGTTCTATCTACAGCCTGATCCAGAGAAACATCCACATCACCTATTTGATTTCTAGATTCTTGTTTGAAATTTTCCCTGGTGTGGCCAGGCCACAAACACATCTGACAAAATCTGAACTCGCAAATGGACTCGGCATCTTTCTTGACTTAGCAGCAAGGCATAATGCATACCCAGATCGCAATGCCTAATGCACTGTACTATTCATGATATTGACTTGATGTATTCTTCTCTGATCCTAAAATTTACATGTGTGTTCATCGGAGATAAATGTGAAAAAACAGCTACTACTTGCAAACTATATAAGGAACCAGTATCAATCTGAGGGATATCACGGCCTCAGGCTATCTGTTCTTGCACATATGATTGTCTCTCTAACCAAAGCATCCATTGGGTCTATGCATTTCTTGAGCAGTGGGTCATCATCAGGTAATATACCAACAAAGTCATCAGATGCAAGGATTATTGTATTGACAGCCCTCACGAACATAACCTGGAGCGATATTTGGAACAGATTTCTTGCACCTTCTATGTCCCCTTTCCTAAAAGCACCGACGGCTGGTAGCACCGTGTGCTCCAATGAAGCTTTATCTGGAAGCAGTACCTCAAAACCCTGTGAAAATGGAATTTCAGCACAAAACAACATAACGATATGCTGCCAATTGGATGGGATGGTATACAATAGTGAAGGAAAATGTCAACTAGAATGTCTCATGAGATCTCAATAATATGACAAATTGGAAATGGACTAGTTATCATGGGATTGGCAAATTGGGAATGGGCAGACTACAATCGGCATAAGATCTGTAATTGTCAATCTTTTTTGTAAACTGGCCTTTCATGTAAAAGAAAGTATCACAATGCAAAGCAACTGGGAAAAAAAATCTGATCTCCGTTACTGATATAGGACATGAGTTGTCTAACATGTGGAACATATATGAAGGGCTTTGGTTGTCATACAGGTGTTTCCAAGAAAGGCCTTAAATATTGATTGCATAAAATTGTGCAAATAGAGCAACGTAGGAAACGAACATTCTGTCTACATCATACTCTTTAATTTACAGTAAAGCTACCTACCTGTAAAGATTAAATTAAATATATTGTTCGTTTAAGAAACAAAAAAGAGATAAATATCTCATTGCGAAAACAACGATTGATTGCCAAACAAAAGATGGCTTACCTGGCTCTCCAGCTTCTTTAGATAACACTTCGCATTCAATGTATTGTCTGTACTTAGAATTCCGACACAAACATTACTTCCATACTCGACAGGTTTTAAGTTAGAAGATTTCAGTTCCTTTGCAACACAATCACCAATATGGAGGAAAGGTACAGCGCAACCCTGTGAAATCTCATCATGGTAGGCAAGTAAGGAATTGCATGGCATGACAATGCAGCATACTCCAGATTGCTCCAAGAGGAGCCTCCTCTGCCTTAACTTCCCAAGAGCAGTGTTACAGTCTGAAGGGAGCTGAGAATTTTGAGATGACATGAGCTCCTTCTTGATAAGTGGATCATTACACATGAGAAAGGGAGGTGCCTCTTCTCCATCTCGGGTACTCGAACGCACAAGCTTCTCTAAAAATCTGAGAGAGGAAGAGGCAGATGTTCCCATTACTCCAATTGTACCTGATAGATGATTAGTTGCACTGTATTGTCCAGTTCTTGAAGCAGAAGAACTCGCATCCAAAATCTTCGGTTCAGAGGGATCGGCGACTCTGTTGGTCTTCAGAACATTTGGAGATAGTCTTTCACTATAGGCAAAGCATGAATACTGGGATCTACATGAGGCCAATCTTCTACTTGTACCACCCACACAATCAAATGGAAAGGTTAAGGAGCAACGAGGTGAAATGGTCGCCGCCCTGTCGAAACAGTCTTGAGTCATTGTGCAAATAGCTGTGGCAGTCTGAAACTCTGAATCTATACACTAAATTCCGGTAAATGGTAAGCTTAATTTCAAGGAGTAGCAGAAGAGCAACTGACCTGTGTAAAGAAATCTGAACCATTGAAGCCGAAGTCTGAACCGCAGTCTCTAGGAAGGCTTGGGAAGAATGTGAACTGCAAAGGTTGGGCTTCTTAAGTCTTGACAGATTAGGCTAGCAGAGGCTAAGGTATCTTCTTGGTGGAAGGATAGTTTTAGATCTTAAGCAACCACTTACTAGTAAAACAAAAACCAAATCGGCTCATGTATAACCTTGACAGGCTAACAATAGCAATCATTATGACAGCAGGAGGAAGTAACATAGAGAGAAGGGATCTCAATTATTGAAGAGGAGCCTATGCCTGTTTTTATCTCTTGCCAAGAGAGAAATCTGACCAAAAGAGTACTGTACAAGACTATGACTGCTGACTTGAGAAACTGCCTAACATTTCGACTACATCAGCTTATCTCTTCAGTCCCTTGCATATATCAAATCCATCAGCTCCCCGGCAATGTTTGCTTCTTCGGATTTATTATCAGCTTCATACTTCAATAGTTAAACAGGTCAGATAAAAAAGATATCAGTTCTGATCTCACCAGAAGAAAGGGCAAGCAGCAGAGTGTACAAAAATACAGATAGGTCTAAAGGACAATACTCACATGGGGTCTTGGTGGGGCTCATCTCATCTGCTTTGCTCTGCTCTCATCAGCCAGACATCAACTGAGAGCAAGAGACAGGAGAGAGGATCAGAGGAGCCACTTGCACATGCAGCCTTGATTCTTGCCGCTGCTACACAATACAAGCATACAAAATGATAGGACAGCATCACTGCAGTGAATGACGCATCGCTTAATGATAGGGCAGATTTTAGTAGGTACAAGTGTCCTGTCCTTGACTCCTTGTCACTCCATTTTGTACGATTTATCAGCTTGCAGTTCAAAAATATTTCTAGTGTAGAATTACAAAGGCAGAATGAAATAGAAAGACACATCGTCTATTACGGTTTGTAATTAAAACCAGTGTAAGAAAATAGGTTAAAACATTATTGGGAAATTTAAATAGTTAAACTAAAGGGGCAATCATTAATTCTTGATTTATCAGATGATTGAACCAAAGATTGTACTGACAAAGAAAATCCATACTGAACAAGTTATACTGCATCGGTACCATGCCATATGTCTGAGAACTTCAGAGCTATACCAAGTATATAGATGGAAGAAGCTGGAATTTACAAAAACATAAATATCATCCTGTAAAAGGGGGACATGATGCCAGTAATCTTAACAATGCAAAGAGCATATCCATACATAAATACTAGGGAAATTAAAGGGAATATGCTTGCAATCAAAATTATAGATAGTGTCAGTCTTTGGTACAAAGGTGAAAAATGAATGTTACAGTATTCAAAGTGGTACACAATAACCAAAGTAGTGTTATCCTTGGGCCAATCTTCAACAATAAAATTATTGAAATGAACTACAAGGTTGAAGGGGTTGTGACAAATAGACAATGAAGTGTCTACTTCAGTTTTGACTTCGAAGAACTTTGCAGGGGCTTAGTGATCAAAACAGACTGACTATTTCTAACTGTCTTCTTTACATTGTAAGTTATTGACATGAATGCACAAATCAGTGCGATCAAAATGGTTGGATAGACATGAACTGATTGTGTTGGATCGCTGTTCACTGGTTTCCCAAATATTGCTTCTTTCACTAGACCCCAAATAACCAAAAGGGTACCAAACAAGGTCATCCTCCCAGGGTTTATGACGCCAACAAGTGCTCCAGCAACACAGAAGTAGCTTCCAGCAAGAATCTGCTTGAGAATAGAGAGAGTATAATGTAACAATTGTCACAGTGATCTGCTTAAGAAACAGTTGTTGGTCAGTTATCAAAAAGCACCTCTAGACGCTGGAGATCAATTACTGCTGAAGCATTCTTGGCTTCTGTCAAATTGTACATATCAAACAGGTCATTCCACCTAGGAAATGTCATGCTTTTAGTGAGGCTGCTTGCTATAGCCCCAGGGAAGAGAAGGGCCTTCACAACTGATGGTGGGAATATCTCATTTGAGACCAACTGCGAAGATGTAACTTGAATGGGCGTTGTGCATATGCCTGCTCTACAAGGGACCCTGAAATGGCAGAAGAAGGTGAGTAAAATCTACCTAGCATATTTATCTTCCTACTCAGAAAAGAACTTCCAAGTATTTTAGTTTCCAACGTCGACCTTATCGATCATGACAACCTTAAGCAATAAACTAAAATGTAATTGGGTAAAATAAGCAAGCATGGTTACAGAAGTAAAGTAACATATAGTTTCCTAGAATACATGCTCAGGAGAAAACAGCGACTCAAAATAAAAGCACTAGCACGCGTACAGCTATGGAAAAAGCTTGAGACAAAATGATAGGACTCTTGTGGAACAATGCAATATATGAAAAGATAGGAGAGAATTCCATCTAAATAGATCCAGTCCAAAATTGAACCACATCGAGCAATCAGGAATGGCAAAAAACAAAACCCATGCAATCTAGCAGTAGCAGGGAAGAAGTTGAACTAGCACATTAATCCGTTGCAATCATACACACATGCACTAAAATAAAAACCTATTGGCTATAAGTAGTGATATGCGTACAGCATCAATGTTGAGGAGGCAACTATAGTTGAGAGAGGTATATGGCTACTCATATTGATAAATTTATGACATGTTCACTGTAGCAACAAACAAGAAACTATTCTCTTGTGATTGATTATTCAAGAAAAATATAAGCCAGTTCTGGTTTTAGGAGAACCTGGCTAGGATCTCATTAAGTCAGAACCTGATTCTTATTGAGTACTATGAGAATATAGACACAATTTCCGACGCCATTAGAAAACTAGATAACCTGAACTTGCCTTGTACCAAATTTTGCAACCTGAGTTAAGTTTTGGGGCCTGAAGACTGAAACCCTGCACATCCAGAAACTATGGCTGCTCTAACAGCTACTTGTCCAACAAGGGTACCTGACGAGATGTGAGTACACTACCCATCTTCCCCCATCGGCACAAGCAACTCTACCACAATTATGAATATCTAAGCCCATACCCTGCATCACCTACACGACATGCGCTGCGCGCCTGCCGTTCTCTATCTGGCAATCACGCCAAGTCGCCAAGCACCAGCGTCCATGAGTTAGGCATGCTTGACTAGCTAGATTCACCTCAGGACGACATGGGGACAGAACTAAATCGCATCGAATCGCAGGCAAAACTGCACGTCGGTGCCTGGTAGGTAGATGGGATGGGAGGGAGAAGGGGTAGTGGGTGACCTGAAGAGCGGGATCTGGAGGATGATGAGGACGAAGAAGGCGCGGGAGGCGTAGAAGGATATCCGGCGGCTGGTCCACCGGCCTCCGCCCACCGTCCTCCGCTGCACATCCATCGCCAGCGCCGGAGCCGGCTTCGAGGTGCTCGCCCTCGAAGCCGCCGCCCTCTCTTTCCTCGACGGCGGCGCCATCGCTGGGGGCGGCGCTGCTTGCCTACACACCTGTAGCGGAAGCCTCTCCTCTCCGCTTAATTCATCGCCTTGCTGAGTTAGGCATAAACAATGGTGGATTAAAGTAAAATGATTAATGATAAATAAACCTATCCTTCCACCTCATCCTCGAGACCTCAATGCTGCGTCAAATTAGAGATTTTAATCTGGTTGGGACTTGAGGCGTGTTTGATAACCTTTGGTAATGGAATTAGAAGTTTGAAGGAGCGACTTGCTGGAGGGATTGATTATTGAAGTTTTATTTTTACTCCTAATCTATTATTTGGTATTAGAGGTGGCAATTACAAGGAGTTGGTTGGGAATTGGATTTTAAGTGATGATGTACAACTCAAATTATCTAATCATACTTAGAGGAGAAACTCCCTTCTAATTATCACTCCTATCCAGAAATTGAAAAGGTGGAAATTTGTTCTTAAACTTCCCTTCCTGATCCTTTCTAAAACTTCCACACCCACCAACCAAACAACGAGCCTAACAGCCTCCACCCTTCAAACTTCTATTTCCTCTAAACAATTTTCCCTAACCAAACACATCCATGGGAGTAGGGATGCTGGGTTTAAGGAAAAAAGGCTTGGGTTCACATGAAAGTCTGAAATAGGAGTGAAATCATATATTTAATTTTTTTATAAAGTCGGCTAATTTGCATAGAAATTTTGGTGTGAACAGTAACATTTGCCCGTGCCCTAATTTTTCAAAGAGTGAATGGCACCTTGCGCAATCTTTTATTGCCAAAGTTTTATTTTAAACTATCCTTAACCTATTATTTTCACTTTAGACTAGTTAATTTTACACTTCTTACATTTTGGATCACTCCAACTCTCTCCTCTAGCCATGTCCATACTCTTCTCGGGTAGAGGTATGGCTTGCTCTTAGGTGCAGGAGTTCACCGGCGTGCTAAAGCCAATGCGCTCGAGGTCATGCATGTGCTAAAGATATGGTTTTTGCGGACCAATACAAATTACAACAAAGGATAAAATAGCTAGCCTAAAGTTTGGTAATAAAAAATAACCCAAACTACAATTCATTCTTTCTTTTTTGTTCAAATTACCTTGCTCACTCATCATGTTACCAATTTGAAACTTCATTGTCAAAAAAAGTGGCCAGCAGAATGATTTGAATACTAAGGCATAAGCAAACAGGATGATAGTAAAGGGCGATTTTTTTCATACATTCTTATCTATGTCAACCTCACACACCACACACTAACGGTGGCTCTAGGATTTTTTAGGTGTGTCTGCCTCACCTTCAAATTTTTATAATGTCACACTCAATATAAAGATATAATATTTTCTCAATGTATGATGCAAATATAGTAAAGTTTGTTCTAAGTATGATATAAATACACAAACATGCCAAAATTCAGGTTGGTCCTGGCCTATCTGGACTACCCCTTGGAGCTACCTGTGTCACACGCTCCTCTATGTCACGCTAGCTCTAAATTTGGCAATACCATATGGGCTGATCATGGGAGGCATATGCGCTTAATGTACGATACATTAAAAGAATTGTAAGAGTTTAAATATGTAAATTTGAAAGTTTAGCAAGGTGAACGACATCATGGAACGGGGCTGCTTAAAACATCTAGATCTAGCAGATCACGTTGCAAGAGTTATGGTCCTATGAAGATTATTCATGGATCAAAATCTACAAGATATTTCTTTTAGCATTTTCCTACGCTTGTATTCTGTTGAGTTTCTAACAAAAGCATATGCATAGAGGCGCAAAATGGTTAAAATAACAATTAAATAGTTCGAATATAGATCGGACAACTGAAATATGGTCACCAGATAAAACGGATAGCTAGACTCAGATGAGTTTAAAGTAGTTGAATACTTAGTCAATGCCAGTTGAACTAATAATTCAAATAAAAGCTTTTGACTCTCAAACTAATTTTCTATTCTTGATGAAACAATGGCATCAGGATGGTTTGACTTGTTAGTAGTATTAATATATGAAGTTAAATATTACAAAGCCAACTCAGAAATTAAGATTATCTACCTATATCTGAATGGATGATATATATCTAGGTTTTGCTATATTAATGACCAAGGCAAACTCATTCTTTGAACTACCTATCAATACTTCTTTACAAGCGACTGGGGAGTAACTTTATAGATATATTAGGATGCCAGCACACTATTATTTTGTTCATTAGTATTTTAAACCTAAATTTAAAAGCCCATTAAACAATATTAACGGGCTATAAAGATTGGCGCGTCAACCTGCGCGTCGATTTTCTAGTATTCATATTCATATAGAATTAACCCCTCATCACGAGGTATATTTTCTTGTTGGAGCATAAGGTCGTATTAGAATGGAATTTCTTTGTAGCCCAAACTTGGTGAGAAAGGTGTGGCTTAAAACTATGTGAAAATTCAATAATAAACCAAAATATATGGTGCAAATTAACCTTTTCTCTTTTTTTAGAGAGAAAATTAAAGATTTTCTTGACATATACTCAGATTAATACTTCAGTTTCTTGCGAGAAGCTTGAAAGCACTCATTTAATTTACTCTTATTTTAGAGCGTTATTACCTTCACTCCTAAAAGGGTGTTTTTTTTTATATAAACCTAGACAGTACCTAAAAGAGTGTTTTTAATATGAACTTGGATGGTACCTAAAATAATAAAAAAATACTCTTTTAGGAACAGAGGTAGTAATTCCTAGTCAAATGATCTACGAGGGCATGGCTTTAACTACTTTATTGAAAATAGACACAGCACATGCTGCATCCATGGTTGTACAGCCAGAAAGGAGCTGATGGCCCTCACATGGTAAGACAAGCCTAGCTTCTTCTTGGCTTCTTGGCTTCTTGCCATGGAGCTTGGACTAGGGCCTGGAATGGTGAACGATGACGAGATCCAACTATTGTTTACTCCAACTGCCACAAGAGCTCGACACAATTGTCAACCAGCTTACCTCACAGCAAGAGGTGCATTTGATCAGCCGTATTAGCCTTGATTATCTATACTGATCAGGCATCTCACAACGTGATCCTGACAGCGATTGTTGTAGCCTTGTCAGAGCTGTCCCTCAGGAGAACAACACTACACCCAAACAAGAGTTCATCACATCACTTTCAAGTGGTAATTAATATACATATACAGCCTGCTTCCTATTGGTGCCACTCATCAGGCACCATCCACCACAGTGGAACGATGGAACTATAACACGGTAGTAGTATGCTTGCCAGTTGCAACTTGCAGCTCACAGACAACAACTATTGGGGTTGTTTTCTTCCCCTGCTTCTTCACTCTCACAAAACTAGACTAACCCTTTTATCATGATGAAAGTGTATTGAGACAAAGATAGGTCATGGTGGTCACTAAAGAGATCAAGATGATGCTAACACCTTTCTGACCTTGGTCTTGAACAGCATCACAATGATTTTGTCCATGGAGAAGTAGAGGAAACAGCCTCTCGAATGCGTCACGAAAGAACCGTAGCTTGTACCAACGATGCAATGCCATGTAGGTCCATAAACTTTATCAAACTCCTGTTGAAGATCAAGGACAAGCCATTAGAAGCCAAGCCAGGAGTACATTGTCCTTCAGAAACACAACTTTGGAAAATGATGTAGCAACAATGTTTCACACCCAAGCTCCGATATATCACAGTGATGATGATTATGTGCACTTCAACATTAAGGCTGTGTGCATCTCATGATACATAAGGCTAGCTAATAATTTTATATGAACACTATTAAATGTTAATCGACAACATAATTGATTAGTTTCTAACATTTGATTAACAAATAACTCATCTAAGAAAACAAAGGAAAGGAACATAGACGATGAGCGGAATCGATCCTATCCCTTTCAGAGTACAAAACAGAAAAACAAGCGAAAGATCACAAATTGAAAACAAGCTCACCTTCTTCACATCATGGGCCAGCTGCCTTGAGCTGAACTTGTCCAAGCTATCATGGGACCTCTTAGCACAACGGAAAGCATGCAGCTGCATAAATGGCAGCATGTCTGCAGCCATCACCTTCACCCCAAGCACAGAAACGACTTCCTTCATGTTGATCTCCATCTCCGGCATCGACTTCCTCCCAGGCGCGATATCGATGATCTCCCTCTGTCCCAGCCCAGGCTGATGAACCCTGGACTTCTCAAGGCAGACGTCCTCATCCTTCTGAATGGTTGTGGGAATTGTTGGAGGCTTGGCTTCAGAGGCAACATGATGCTTTGTCTCCTTCACAGTTCCCCTCCATCTTCCACCAAATAACCATTGCTCTGCCTTTGTCTTCCTGCTGCTACCATGGCGGGCTGCCATTGCTAGCCAATAACTCTCCTTCTCCAATCAAGCAATGGTGATTGCTGATTAGCTCTGAATCTGAATGTGTAGCTTATATCTCTCCTTCCCAACTGATGATTAGTTCTGAATCAGTATGGGTCTTCCTAAAGCCATCTATATAGCAGAGTGGAGAATGGCCCAGGCAATCAGAATCTCTATAGTCCAACACCAATTAACTAACTGATGGATTATGAGTTTGGATTCTCTGCAATGAATGGGTGAGGCAAAGGACAATTTCCTCTACTTTAAAAAGGAGAATAAACATATAGAAAACCGCAGACCATGTGCAGGTCGCCTTGTTATGCAGCATGGTGCCCTGTATGATGGAAAAAGCTAGTGTAATAGGCTAGTTGGTGCATTCAGGCCAGATTTGAAGATTCCCAATGAGCAATGACTAATCTTTATGACAAAAAGGGAGTTCAAGACCTCAACCACCTCACTGTGCAGCTCAGCTTGTATATTATGGATGTCAGTAGGACCAGCCTATGTGAGAGTTCTGACAAATGTTCCATTTTCCATGACAAGCTCCTTCAGTCCAGGTAATGGACTGGGAACTTTGTCTAAGTTTGTAACAAACCAGGATGTAATGAGTGGTTTTGTCACCCGCAAGACTTCCCTTAAATCAACAGGATTGGAGATAATGTGAAGACACTTGGCAACAACTTCATACCTGTAGCACTCAATTTCATGTAATCCAGCCTATCTTTTACAAAGCTCAACGATAGGACTGTAGAATATAGACCAATGAACAATGAGAACAAATTATTGGACTTGTAGCCCATATATCACAGGACAAAATACATAAAAGAGGCAAATATTAAAAATTAAATAAGGCATATCTTTCTTGTGGCTTGCTATGATGGTAGGTAGACTGAAATCATACCTCTCCTGTAGATTGGTCCCTTAACATGCTAAAAGTTTTAATTCAAACCTGTCTACTTCTCACATTTTTTTTCGTTATTTGTAGAAAGGTGTCGGAAAGCAATCTCATCTGCTATTTCCTATAGAACTCAATTCATTGGCCTTGCACAGTTGCAATGGTGGTTGTATTTTCAAAATCATAAAAATATCAAGTACAACAGCAATCATTCTTACTATGTGCTAAGTTTATAGCAATTGTTATGTCTACAGTATATAATTGCATATATCATCTGAAAGATCTCTCCTTTTTTTCGTTCTCATGGTCTACAAATTGGTACCTCTGAAACAAGTGAATTTTCAACTGCTAGCAATCTGCAAATATCTGTAAATTGATATCTTCAAAGCACTGTTCCAAGCCTTTAAAGTCAGCATTTTGTTCTTCAGAGCTTGAGTCTTGAAGTAGAGAGCAATATACTTGGGACTATGAAAGATGTATAACCTTTGGCTTCAAAGGATGAAGGTGGTTCCTAATGTGTCATGTACTCATGTGTAACCATTTTGTTACAATATTATGTATCCATCTGCACCATGACTCACTTTGTACCTGTCTTGATTGTTAAATGCTGATGCTCAAGAGTCAAGTCCAAAGGTCCATGTGTGAAGAAGTCTCTCATTACTCTGTCGTAACTGATGAACTCTGCTTCCTTAAGGATCAAGTTCAGTTTATATTATAAGTTCATCATCATTAGCTTTTATCTCATAATTATTTCCTGCAGTAGAAAGTAACAAAAGTACTCCTTTATCCTGACTCCTGATTGTAAGGGAGTTTTAGAATTCCTTTTGAAGACACTAGGAGAAATATTACATATTAAATGATACAAGACATCATAACGACAAAGTTGTTGATTTATTCTTGTTGTAAACTTCTATTAGTGCTCATTTCGCTTATTCTGTCTTTGTATAAAAAATGCACTTTCTTGCGTTAAAGGCCCTTTGTGTGCATGCATTTTCAAAAGGTCTAAATTCTAAATGGACTACCTTCCACCACCCATCAACCTATCTTAAATTAATACATAGAAGTATTGAATTTAATATGTTAGAAAGAATATTATATCATATATGCTGCATACTCAAACTGGTTCTGAAGACATGAACAGCACAACATAATGATGTTACATTCAGCATGGATATGTTTCCTTTTGCTAGTTTAGTTTAGAGTACATAAAACCTCAATTAGCAAAAGGAAAACAAACACAGTATTACAAACTACTAGTACTAAACAACACATGCTGCCCCAACAGATACGTACACAACCGTACCACCAAAAGCAATTTGTACAATTCAACCAACCACATTAGCTTACATAAACTTGAAGAATCTCTGCCAACTTCAAATCTCAAAAAATATAAAAGAAAATTCAATTTGTAAGAAATATAGAGAAGTTCAAGAATATCAGAATATGAACAAAAGTAATCGGTGTAAGCTATTAAATGTACAGTGTTGTAAATTATGCCAAAGAGACAAAAATTGGAGGAAAAGTTCCACTTCTACAAAACGGAAGTGTAAAATTCTTGCTCTCGAAGACTCCAAGTACACCATACAAATCATGAAGTGATCATTTTACAATTAACAAGGAATGTTACCACAAGTTGTGAATTCAACATACAAGGCTGTAATTCTTCAATGCGTATGACCACAGGAGATATTGAAAAATCAATTGATGGAAAATTGGCTATGACATAAATAAGCAGCAATGTGATATTATACTTGGATAAAAAATCGTGAATACTATAAAGCGTAATTACCTCTACTTGGAAACTAAAAAAGTGTGGAATGCTCTCCACATCAGCGTGGACCTATTGGAGGGCATCCAATAGGAAGTGGAAGATCCAAGTTATCAACAGTTCTGAATGTCCTAGGGACCATCTTGTCAACATACAATGTACCTTCAAGATGATCACATTCATGCTGCAGGA
Source organism: Oryza meyeriana var. granulata (assembly GCA_003991445.1). Classification (NCBI taxonomy): domain Eukaryota; kingdom Viridiplantae; phylum Streptophyta; class Magnoliopsida; order Poales; family Poaceae; genus Oryza; species Oryza meyeriana. The sequence continues at coordinate 209,120 of RYFJ01001174.1, forward strand.
TACGTGCCTGCCATCCTGAAGCTTCTACCTTGATGGGATGCCCTTTTCGGTCCAAACCTGAAACCTCAACATCTAGGTGTCGCTCAACGAGTGCCCTATATCCATCAACGCTGCCATCCCCAGAAGACAAGTATGAGAACATGGTCACATACACGATGTCATTCAGTACAGTGCAATGTAGGATGTACCCTTCATATCCTCTATATCTTCACATATGAGCAACTAGTGATAACATCACAAAGAAGCATTCTAGCAAGTACCTCAAACACCCCTCGAAGAACAATGCGGTTCTTTTGCTTGTCTTCTTAAGCTTAGGATTGATTATAACCTGGTTTCCAGGGAACACAAGGAAAATAAAACGGAATGAGATGGTGGCAATGCCTAATGATAACTGTTGGTGAACGCAGCTACATGGGGGCGAAGTATACTACTCACAAGAAGATCGAAAGGACGGCGATCCTGCGCTTCAATGTCCTTCTTGGGAGCATAGCTGATGTATTCTTGGGTATCCTCCAGGACAATAATCTATGAATTTAACAGGTTGAGCAATGCAGCTATGGTCAATCACGATCAAACATACGCAGGTGAACAATTCACACAAGACCAGTGGAGTAATTGGTATGTGGCAAGCAAAGGAACAGGAGAGCAATGCAATGCAATGCAGGCGCGACCGCACGAATTGTGTCCTCGATTACGCGTTACCTTCAAGGGGACGCCGATCTGCGGGGCGGCGAGGCCGACGCCAGGAGCCTTGCGCATGACGGCGACCATCCGGTCGATGACGCCCTGGACCTTCTCCGAGGAGACGTCCCCGGGGGCCACCTCCTGCGCCGGCTCGTGCAGGACGGGGTCCCCCGCCTTCACGGTCCCCGGCGTCACCGTCATCGCCGTGGGCCCGCCGCCGCCCTTGCCTCCGAGCAGGCCCGACAGCCAGCCCCCGCCGCCCGCGCTGGCCCTCACGCTGCCCCACTGCCTGCCGTCCGTGGGTATCCTAGTAAAAGCAATGGCCACGGGGACCGGCGCCGCGGGGGAAAGGAGGAGCGCCGCCGCCGCGGCGGTCGTGGAGAGCGGCCGGAGGAGAGCTTCCATCTTCGCCTTCGGAGGGGATTGAGAATGGATGGTTAGCTGACGTGGCAGTTGGGCCGTGAAGGAGAAGTAGGTGGGCTGGCGGCCTGCTGATTAAGATGGTTTTTGTGGCCTGCATGAAAGCAATTTCAACTTGGAAACGATGGTAGGCTTGGAAGACGGCAAAGCATGGCTGATTAGTCAACTGCAAATTTGAGGGATTTGAAAATTTTGAACCAGATTTTGGTTACTCGTTCAAATCTACATGTATTGCTAACGTGTGTCATGTTTATTGAACTATATTTGTAGTTGTCGCACATCTCCTTAAGTCTTTAACATGTACACCATACATCACTAGTAATATACCCGTGCTAACGCTGTGGCAACATTTGGCAATATATGACACATTTTTCATAATATATTTTATAAGGACATAATCACAATCAAAATTTAGAAACTACCTATAATGAAGCATATAATCTATCCAACCAAATTTATACATCCTAGTAAAACTTAACAAAAGAAAAACAATGTTATCACTACTCGTGAAAGACGGTGGATTGGATGGCAGAGTGCAGGCGAACAGAGGCTGGCGTGGGCGGGAAACGAGTGAGAGAGAGAAAAGTTGTAAGGGACCATGTCACGAGAGTTTTTGACCAAAAAGGAGGAGAGGAAGGGGAAAAGGGGTGGCAAAGGAGCGGCAGTGGCCGTCCAGGGGTTGGCAGCTAGCGGCGTGCCATGGCAGGGGCCAGGGTGACCAAAGGCGGTGGGGCGTTGTGGCGTCGGCCCATTCGGTATTTGGCCGAATGGCCTGTGGGAGCGAACGGGGGAGGAAGATGAGCGTGTGGGCGGACGCGAGCGGGCGGGCATGCATTAGACCGTCGCTGACAGGCGGGCCTGCACGGGGAGCGTAGGACGGAGGGCATCCACATGGGCTTGGATCAGGCAAGCGCGGGCGAGCAAGGAGATCGAACGGCGGTGCAGCGCTCAGGGGACACGCAGCTGCGATCCATGGTGCGGAGAGATTGAGTGAGATCGGACGGTAGTCCGCGGGGCACGTGGCAGCCATCGGATGGGCGGTGGTTGGCCACCCACGTGTGTCGCGCGGGTCGTGGGAGCTGGGTCAGCTGCGCAGCGGGCTGCGGCTAGTGTAGAGAGGTGGCTTGCTTGAGAGAGGAAGGAAGGGAGAGAGAGAGAGAGAGAGTGAGTGAGCTGGGCCGCCAGGATGGATGGGAGAATGGCGGCCCGATGCACATTAGCCCTTTGTATTTTCCAGAGATTTGATTTGAGGGGTTTTTGGAGATATGAATTAATTTTTGAATAGGGACTTGAATTCAAATTCTATATTTGAACTCAGGATTATTCAAGAAGTCAAGGGAAGTGAACCCACGAGGAAAATCGATATTTTGAAATAAATTTTGTATTTGGACTTCAAAGAATATTGGCAAGGGGATTCAAGGAGAGGATTCGAACTCGAATTCAAATTTGGAATTTGAATTTCTTCCATGACTAGGAGGAATTCTGAAAGATGAATTTTTGATGCAATTGAGATTCCTGGGGAATGATTTTAGGGTTTTGATTCGGACCTTCAAATCAAGAATGGAACAATTGAGTATTCGAGAGGATTTGCCGATAGGGTTTAGAAGAGCAATTTGAATGCGACGATTCGGATTCTGAGATTATCTTTGGAACGGGAATTTTGAGAAGAGGATTTTGGGTTCAAGGGGAAGAGATAAACTGAGATCCAGGCACGACTTATGACACACGAACAAAGAATGAAAATTTTTACTATAGGTTTTTATTAAATTAGTCTTTAACGCCATGTGAAAAACAAGGCATTACACTTTTGCTAACAAAAAAGTGAAAACAAAGGGCTAAACTAAAAAAATATAGCTGGAATATAATTATTCAACATAATAATGGAGAACTCATAATATTTCCTTGTCTCATTGTCATACAGAAATCAGAAAATGTAGCCAAAAAAGTTGTTTGGGTAGCACAGAAAAAATAACTGTCCCCTACACACAACTAACTAACTGTATCTATCTTCTTGAGCAAAATTCTCAAAAGCTAAGTATGTACCACCTAAAGGGCGACAAAACAACTACGTACGCACAAATAGGAGCAGAGTTTGCATAGAGAAAAATGATTGAAGCAACCTTAAACCTAAGAATTGAATCTACCACTGTGTGAATTGTTGGTTATACTTTTTTAGCTAGCAATAGCATCATAGCTATGTAATTCTACAGTTTATGGGACCAGATTCCATATATTTCACACAATCTATAATTAGCATTGACATTGTTGCATTGGCAGAAATTTGTACAGTAATTTGGGAATCAAACGCAAATAATCATATCGGCATGCCATCTGCAAAGAACTCCTCACCATTTAATTTACTGTACATACCAGTATCTGCAATGTTCGGCTGCAGACATATTGTGTTGGTTATTCAATTGGTAATGGACATGACAGAATCTAAAGTTGGTCATTAGTATGATGGGAATTACCTTGCCTAACAAACATAGGACAAAGTAAGAATTCGGATTTGAAATTTAATATGCCATGTCCAGATTGTATGAATTTCATGTGATTTTGGAGCTTGAGGATTCTATGGGAGCTTGAGAAGCATGTGACATACATATAAATTGAAACACCCCCGCCCTAGCACCACCTACAGTGACACCGGAGAGGGTGCACCGTAGGAGATCGGCGTGAACCGACTCCCACAGAACCACGATGCCGTACCAGTCCCAGGAAACTTTGATGGTACCCGTGGTCAACTGAGATGTAACATAGCAGCTAACCAAATAAAAATATATAGTATACCTTTATAAGTTGCGACTTCGGGCAAGCCCTGAGCAGCAACCTTCAAATAGAACAGCAGTAGCGGAACGGCAATGCAGCAAGAACCCAATCTACAAGCAACGGCTTGGGATTAGGAAAGAAACCCTAAGTCTTCAGCTTCAACTTCACTTTTCCTGAAGGAGGGAAAAAATAATGGATTGAGTACATACGTACTTAGCAAGTCATGAAAAAAGTGAGTTATGCAGGCCACTAAGGAAGACTGGGGTTTATTTTGCAAACTTTTTATTGTGAAACATTTTCAAAATCCTAAGTGTGGGCTGATCCGAGTGTAGCTGGAAAGAGGCTCTCGCCTCGATCCTGTCCGTGAATTGCTTTGCAACAACTCAAGTGGATGAACAAATTTTTAATTGATTAAAGTTTCTAGTCAAGTCTACCGCCTGTCAGACCACGACAACGGTTCAGTGAATCTCATCTATTAGTTTATTTTCACTTTCGTCCTCCTCAGGACAAAATCTTATCTCATTTTCTCTCTATTATTTTCCTTTCACTTGCGTCCTTTCCAGGACCTCATCCTCTCAAGTTTGGCTACCAGAGCCATCATATCTCCAGCACACTGCTTCCACTCGGGAAGCCAAATCTATGATGCATCTGGCATTCCGATCCACACATGACCATTTCAGACCACGTAATGATCATCCATCAGCCGATCTGACCGATTCTGGTAACGGTTCCCAATTCCACAAACCACTTTCGCAAATATTTGCAAACAAATCTATGCTAGAGGAATCACTTCACATCGCCCATGACCGTGGGTACGACTGTTCGAACAGTTCATATCTCTGCAGAGGTGCACGCTTCCCCACATGACACGAGCTTACTCCCTCACTGGCCAAGCGAGGGAGGTTCGTGACAAGACCTTTTCGAAGTGTCTCTAAGATTGCTTGATGCCAACTGGACAGGTCCCAGACCAAGTACCGGGCGAGTCCTAGACTCCTCATACTCAAGGTCCCGTGGGTGCATCTCATACTGCCACCCTGACGACTCCACATCCAAAGGCAACCAAGCCAACCCTAGGTCTACTAATTACTTAGCCAGGGGTGTCACATTCCACCCATGTGGTCGTACTGTACTATAATCAATGCAATTCCCCAAGGAATCGATCCTTATATACGAATACAAAGCATCTCCACCAAGGTGACCACTTTGCATCGTGGGGTTTTCGCAAACATTTGTTATTTTGCAAACATACCGACACCGTGTGTCGGATTAAAAGATTTTATAAACCCAGGTTTTCTCATTTCGACAACACAGGTGATTTGGGTGAAACCGTCGATACCCATGCTCATAGAGCATGGATGCCGAGGTAACACTGAAGTAGAGTGACAAGGAATAGGATTTTCCAGACCTACGCGATATTGCAACTACTAGGTAGGTCCGTCGGTTCATCGCACGAACAGAGGCCGAATCAATTTAACGTGCGCACTAAAATGCAGTTTAGCAAACAATATTATTTTGTAAACTGGGAGCAATATGTTCAAAGAGTGACTTGCCTTAGGTCTTCGACTTGAAATCTTGTGAAAATCCGATATTCAAAAGAATTTCCGTTGTCGTCGACTACGCGTAACGAGAGAAAAACACGCAAAAATTCTAGTAATAAAATACTATTGTTAATAACTAATAGTGCCATGAGGTAGATCTTAATTTTAGAAAAATTTTGAGACGAACGGGGTTGATCGGAGCTACGGTTTGGAAGATATGAATTTTTGAAGTTTAAAAGGATTTTCTGGAATTAAAAAGAATTATTTAGGTTGGAAAAGGAATATACCAAGGGAATATTCCCTAAGCTGACAGATGGGGCCCATGGTCAGAGAGAGAGAGAGGAGCTGAGGTGTAAGGCCCTCATGTCAGTGATACAGAGAGAGGACCACATGTCAGTATTGGAGGGGATTAAGTGAATGGGCCCACATGTCATGCAGTGGAAGGGAGAGAAAGGAGACTGGGGCCCCATGTCAGTAGGCCCACATGTCATAGACATAGTTTGGATGACCAATTGGGCCCACAAACAAGGAGCGAGAAGGGATTAAGTTAGTGGGGCCCAGGTGTAAGTGTAATAAGATTTTATTATAGGGGATCATTAGGTTTTTAATTAAGGCGGGCCCACTGGTCAGTGAGATAGGAGGAGGATTTAACCGGGGGGGATTACTGTGCACTTATTGGGTGGGGCCCGCATGTCAGAGAGATAAGAGAGGATGGGGCTACATGTCAGCGGCTTATGATTGGGTGGGCCCACATGACAGAGAGAGAGGGAGATGGGGCTGGCCTAGGAGGATCAACGGCGCACGGCGCCCGAACGGCACCGGCGAGTGGCAACAAGCTGGCAGCGGTGGAGCACGGTGGCGGACGGCGGAAGAGATGACGAACACGACGAGTGGCTCGGATTAGGGCTTGGGTCGCCGGAGGTGGCCGGCGGCGAGTGGCACAGAGCGGTGGCAGTGAGAGGGATGGCACATAGCGGCGGCGGAATTGTGGGCACCAGCGGTGGGGCTCGAGCAAGGGGTCTTCGGGCTCTGGTTCTAGAGGGAGATGAGAAGAGGGGAGATGGGAGGGGGTGCTCAACGAAAATAGCAAAGGCGGCGGTGGTTTTGCGAGCTTGAGCTCGGTTCGACGAGTTGCGGCGAGGCAGCGCGGCCACAGCGAGGGACAGGGGAGGTGTGAGCTGTGGTGAGAGAAAAGGGGAGGGGGGTCCGTGGATTTTATGGGAGGAAAGTGGTGCTAGTGGACGAGGGAGAGAGGCGGTGCGCGAACCTCTAGGCGACGGCCATGACGGTGACGCGGAGCTTAGTGTGGCGGGACGGCGGGCAAGCGGCAGCTTCCCGAGGCGACAGGGGCATGTGGAGGGGCGGTGGAGGCGGCATGGTCAGCCGGTGCAGCGAGGGGGAAGAGCCGTGGTCGGGCACGGCGGTAGATATTTTTTTGGGGCTCGGGATTTTTTCGAGCATGTGATGTACGTGCGAGAGAGAGCGGGGAGGAAGATGACAGCCCTGACGAGTGGGCCCTGCCTAGCAGTGGGCGCGGGCGCTGCACGCGGCACACGGGGCGAGGCCGAGTGGGCCATGGGGAATTTTGGGCCATACGGGTAAGGAGAGAAAAGAGAGGCCGAGGGAGAATGGCGGCCCAAATGGAACAATAGAATTTAGGATTTTTGTTTTTGCATATTGAATTTTGGAAAACAAAAATGAAGAAAACTCAGGGAGGGACTAGAGGTGGAAGTTTAAAAATAGGTTTTGAATTATTGAAGAGGTATTTTGAATTCAAATTTTTATGGTTCGATTAGAATTTCAAAGAGGGATTTTTGTTGGAAAATTTTGAGTTTCTCGGAGGATCAAAATAAAAGAATTTTATTGGATGGTTGAGAGCGAAATTTGAATTGCAAATTCGAATTAAATTTTTGGATTAGGATTTTAATTGGGGAAATTTTGGGTTTGTTTCTTGGCTGGGGATTTTAGGGTCTCAAGGAGAGGATTAATTGAGATCCGAGGCACTTAGTCCTTAGGCACCCACACAAAGAATCGAATTTTTGAAATTAGGGTTTTATTAAAATAGGTTTTTAATGGCCCGAAAAATCGGGGCGTTGCATAAATTTTGTGTCTTGTGCTTCAATAGAGCACAGAGCATACAAAGGTAGCTATCAAGAAGTGAAGGAACCGATGATGAAACACTAACCTTATATATCAACACAAAGTGATAGAGGTCAGACAACCATTTAACACTGAGTAAGTTATCTTAATTTCTCTTGCGTAGTACACAAAGCAGAGGGCCTTGTGTCCCTCGTAGAAACACAAGGCTACATTAGAGGTCTAATCATGCACTGAAGGACTCCTGATACTTATAGGCCCTGGAAGATGACGGTGTGTTGATCAAGGAATATTTCAGTTGCCTATTAATGGCAACAAATTCAAAATACCTCATTGCCTCGAATTACAAAGAAATAATGTCAATAGTGGCAAAAATCAGTTCCAACTGCTGCACATTTTTCCTGTTCTTTTCTGATTCTGGATTTTGGATTTTTATTTGCACGCTTCCCAAGCTTCTAAATGGTGCGTTTCATGCAAAAATTTCCTATATAAAAATTTTCAACTTTGTAGGAGTTAATTCATTCGTTTAAACCCTCAAATAGCTATAAAAAAAATCAGATAATCCATCAATTTCAACTATCTCAAACAGGCCCTAATTTGGAGGTTTAAATTAAGAAAGAGACACAATCAAAATGTTACTTCGAAAAGACTGCTAATAATTTGCAAGCAATGCTATTAACAATATGCAAGATATGCTGAAACTTAACTGACCAATATGTACACGCTACCACTCTCTTCTCCAACCACGCCTTCCGCTACACACTTAGAGCCACCGTTGAGTTCCCCTTTGCTACACCATTGCATCTTATAGTTCTGTTCAATTTTATATTTCCTTTGTTGTGATGCCTGCATCATGCAACATGAGTCAACAGAGTGATAGGTGCACCAAAATTCCATCAAAATTACATCTATGACTTAATGCTCGGGGTAGGCATTTTCACAAGCACCTATAGTGCTAAGGGCTACCAGTAACCTATTCGAGGAGGATAGCACAACAATGTCTGCTCCTGGGCTCCGAGCAAGCGCATTCCACTGCAGCATGCTCACATGGCCAAGCTCAACGCGGAAGCGTTCGTTACTTGGCAATATAGATGGTAGTGGTGTAGCATCAGGTGATTTGGGCCTTTGAACGTACAGGTGGGGAAAGGGAGCTGCCAACTGTCTAGATGTGGTGACGGTGGAGGAAGCTGACGCGACAAGGGAGGTTGAGGCAGCTAGGGAGGACGCCGTAGGTGGGCCGAGGCAAACATCGGCGGTGGCTAGCGATTGCCCCATTCGCTGCGGTCGTCCCAGATGGGTTGTCGTTATTTGTAGATGTGCACAGGATCAGTGAGCGATGGGCACCGGAGGTTGGAAATAGATTCGCCCTTGTTGTGCCAGATATACACGGTGGTCGGATCCAGGCGATCATGGTCGACGTCGGTGATGTACAAGCGCAGAGGATCATAGCCGCCAAGGTCTTGTGCTACGCCGGGCCTTGCCGCGAGGAGGATCGCCGCCACCAGGGCACGAGAAGGATATCCACTGCCTGAGTCACACACAGATGATTGCCGCCGTCAGGGTCACCGCGTCGCGTGGAGGATCGTTGCTACCTTGGATTGCGGCTGGAGGACACTAGGGTCGCCGGAGCACTAGGAGGATCATCACCACTAGGGCCGCGCTGAGGGTTGGATCTGATCGGAGTGATTGGACGTGGCGGCTAGGGAGGGGGAGTTGCACTATGCAACGATTGGAGATGGCCGTTGGTTGAGGATGGGAGGAGGGCGGCGTGATCGACATGGGGGTGAGGGGAGCGGGGTGCAGGAGGGAAATTGCGATGAAGGGGGAACTGCGAGGAGGTTGTCGGAGTGGGATTTGCATGGAGTGATATGGTTTGTTGGATTAATGAGGATGAATATAGGTCGTTGGATTTGAAGAATGATGAATGAAGGATGAAGAATGAGGAATGAGTAAAACATGTTGGTGCGTTATAGCGTAGATGTACCCACCAATAATGGATGGAATTTTGTGGCCCCCGTAGTGGACTACCCCAGCTATCAGAGGAAGGGATGGGTTGTAGAAACAAAGGTATTGTCATAGCAAGCCTAAGAAAATCACAGGTAATCTGGTAAAAGCAACAAATATGCATATAGTTGGCCAAATGGGCTGTGCCGGAACGAGCCGGCTCGAGCACAGCTGTTCTGTAGCTGGCCCAGGCACGGCATGGCCCGCTGGCCTATGGGCCGTGCGGTGCTTGGCCCGGCATCTCAGCCTATGGGCCGACACGACATGGCATGGCTGCCACCGGGCCAGCATAGCACGACCCAAGCACGAGCACAGCCCGGTCGGCCCATCTATTTTTTCCATAATTTTTCTATTTTCCCGTATTTTTTCTATTTCCCCAATTTTTCCATATATTTTTCCTATTTTCTCCATGTTTCTCCTATTTTGCACAATTTTCTCATATATTTTTTCATTTTATCCTATTTTCCCTAATTTTCCCTAATATTTTTCCTTCAGTTTTCGCTTTTTCGTATTTTTTTCTTTTTGGCCTCACATTTTCAAATTTAATGGGCCAAATGTGCTATGGGCCTCTGGCCGGCCCACGTGCTAATTCGGGCCCGTGTTACCACGGCACAACCCAACACCTCCATGGACCGTACCTGGACCGAGGCTTCGGCATGTGGGCCGGCACGACATGACCCAGGTGTCGTGTCTTAACGGGCTGTACTGTAGCAGACCGTGTCGAAGAGGACCTTAGGCTGTGCCAGCCTAGCCAGCTCGGTTGGCCATCCATAACTAGGAATGACCTACACCCATTGGCAAGCCAAGGAAGGCAGCTGATCTTGGCCCACATAACAGGGACAAGAGCCACATAGACGAGGTTCACGTCCAATTGGCGATCTAGCCAAGAGACCATCGGCCAACGGGGAGGCGAGGCTTGCGGCGAGTGGACCTAGCAGGGTGATCCACCCACGTTGCATGCGCGGCCTCCTAGGGAACAGACATATACACCGATAAGCATATTCCGTAAGCTAGAAAGCAGAAAAGAAAAAGGGGGCCCAAACGCCAGAGAGATGGAAACACGGGCCACGTCCACCGGGGCATGACGCAGGGATGCAAAAAGGCTGGGCACAAGGACGGGCGCGGGCAAGTGAACACATTCCACAGTAGGTAGGAAGGAAAGACTAAACAGATGTCCCATGCAGGCAGAGGGATGGCATAGACCAGGCGCAACCAACGAACAAGAATCATCCACCTCTGTAGCGACGACAGGACACGGACCAATCGAGGAGACCACGGGGAAACACACGTATGCCAAGCACAGTGGACCGAACAGAGCAGCAACCATCGAACCCCACCTGCCAGCTGCAAGGACCACTGTGAACGTAGTCCAGCCAGCAAACCCACACCCAACGAACGAACCAAACAGCAATGAAGCAACAACGCTCGATACTGATCGAACAGCCAAGACGAGCAGCAACAACAGAGCCCCAAATCAAGCAGAATACCAGCGCCAGCTAACGTGCCGGCATGCTATCACACACTAAGTTTTCTCCCTTAACAGAGCCATCAAAAATTAATAAAGAAAATACTAAAAGAAATCATTTTTATAAGGCAGGAGAGAAGTGAAAGTGCATCTAACCCACAAGTGGGTTTTGGTGGATTAATGACAAAGCGGTTAAGGGACTAATGAGTTTATCGAGAATTGTGCAAAGAATTAGTCCCAGGTTGCTTGGTGTGGTGCATGAAGACCCCCACAAAGACATGACGCAAAATGGCGAAGCGACTCGGAGTTTATTTTAAATTCTTTTGAATTTTCTTTTGAGTCGAGTAAAAACCGTACTATCAAGAGGGGTTGCAAGCAGTGTTTCAAGACCACTCAAGTGCTTAAGATACAAATAGCTGAGAGTACATCATTTTGGCACAACACATACACTTGGGATGAGCTAGTTTCAGTGTTAGGGTCGAAGGTTCCTACCCCTAGGGTCGAAGGCTCTGACCAGCTCTCTGCCAGAGACTAAGTGTTGGCCGAAGGTTCCTACCTCTGGGGTCGGAGGCTCCGACCAGCTCTCTCGGCCAAAGACTAAGTGTTGGCCGGAGGTTCCTACCCTGGGGTCAGAATTTCCTGGCGAAAATCTGTGAGTAACGGCTAAGTGACGTATGCCAATGTCTATAAAGCCCAAACTTGGTTTCTAGCCGTGGGTTGGCCATTCCACTTCATTTCCACTGACTCCTAGCATCTACTAAGATTCTTTGAGCTCTCCCAACTAGTTCTAGTGCATCCTTGGTGATTCTTGTGAAGATCTAGTGGAAAATTGAGTGAATTTTGTTGAGAGAATGCTAGGAGGATCTTGTGCACTTGAGGAGGACGCGGATTGGCTGCTTGGAGCTCATTTCTCTTGGAGGAAAACCTCCTAGACGGTTAGGCGTCTCCCGCGAGCTTCCTTGAATTGTGGATTGTCCCGGGAAAGTTTGTGAAGGTTAACCTTGTCTCCGCAAGGAAAGGAGGTAAATTCTAGTGGATACCAAGTTGATCTTCGTGGTCGCTTGGTGAGGCAAGGGGTCGATTGAGACCCGGCTCTTTGGAGCTCCTCAACGGAGACGTAGGATCTTTGTGATCTGAACTTCGGAAAAAATCTTTGTGTCTCCGTTGTGCTTTCTCATTATTGCCTTGTTTTGTATCTTTACTTGCCTATATTTATCTGCTACCCTATTACTTGCTCCACTCTTGACCTCTGTAAATTTATCCATTATTGAGGTGTCTTAGTAGAGTCAGAACACTAGGATCGGAACCTCTGGCGTTCTTGGCCGGAACCTCCCACTAGCCCTCTCGGCCAGCCCGAGAGAGCCGGTCGGAGCCTCCTACCATTTTGGTCGGAGGTTCCTATCAGTATTTTACCGCTGCTTTTGGAGAATTTTTCAGGAACACCTATTCACCCCCTCTAGGCGACATCAATGGGCTTTCAATTGGTATCAGAGCCTAAACTTCTAAGAAACTTAACCGCTTGGAGTTGATCCGAGGATGTCGACCGAGAAGGTGGTTAATTCTACCGGAGGTCAAGAAGACGGAGATGGCTCGACTAGCAAGTCGGGTGGAAGAAAGGGGGCTGCTTTTGACCTTGATTACAACAAGTCTATCCCTCCTCCTTAGCAATTCATCTCCGTGCCACGCGCTCCCCATTTTGGCCGGACCTTCTATAGCGCGTGGAAGTACAAGATGAAATTGCATCTAATCTCCTTGCATCCAAGTGTTTGGAAGATTGTGTGCACAGGTGTAACGGATGCTCCGGAGGAAGGAGAGGAACCTACACCGGCTCAAGAGGCTCTCATCCACCGCAATGCTCAAGCCGCAAGTGTTATTCTCAACTCCTTGAGTCCCGAGGAATTCAACAAGGTGGACCAACTTAAGGAGGCCAAGGAGATTTGGGATACGCTTCAATTGGCGCATGAAGGATCCCCCGGCGTGCGAGAGTCCAAGATTGAGTTGCTTGAGGGGCAACTTGGGTGGTTCGTGATGGAAGACAATGAGACGCCGCAAGAGATATACGATTGCATGATGGTCATTGTCAATAAGATCCGTGGTCTTGGTAGTGATGACATGACCGATCATGTGGTTGTCAAGAGGTTTCTCCGCGCGATCGCCCTAAGGAATCCCACCTTGGTGCCCCTCATCCGGGAGATGAAGAACTTTAAGAGACTCACCCCAAGCGACGTTCTCTCGAGAATCATTTCACATGAGCTACTAGAAGAGGAAGCCAAGGAGGTGAAGCAACTTGCCAAGAATGCCACTATCGTCAAGAACAAGGAAGTCGCTTTGAAGGCCAAGAAGGAGCAAGTCTCAAGCGAGTCCGAGAGTGAAGATGAATACTTTGCTCTTGTGGTGAGGAAGTTCAAGCACTTCCTTCGTCGAGGTGGTTTCGGCAAGGACAAGAAGGAGGATGACAAAGGAAGGAGGCAATCCAAATGGGCGTGCTACAAATGCAAGGAGTACGGCCATTTCATCGCCGATTGTCCCAAGCTCAAGAACAAGGGTGGCAAGTCCAAGGTGGTCAAGAAGAAGACCAGGCGTGCTCACATTGGAGAGGAGTAGTTCTCCAATGATGAGGATGACGACAAGGAAGAAGGCGATGAAGGAAGGATTGCCACAATTGCCATCAAGTCGTCGTCGGGAGTTGAAGAGCGTCTCTTCGATAACTTAAGCGACGACGACCACTATGAGCCTACATGCCTCATGGCACAAGGGCGAAAGGTAACCTCTCAATCCAAATCTCCTTAAATTGATGATGATGATCTTAGTGATGATGAAAGTGAGGATGATATAAATAAAATGCTCAAGGATTTTAGCAAACCGGCCATGTTACAATTAGCTAAGCTCATGAAGGCATTAGAGAGTAAGGAGAAGCCCCTCGAAAAGCAAGTGGACTTGTTCATTCTTAAGAAGGAGAGAAACCTTGCCCTAGAGGAGAACTTGGCTAAGGAGAAGGAGAGGAGTAAGGAATTGACCAAAGAGCTCTCTTTAGTCAATAACTCAATAGCTAATCTAAAGAGTGTGAATGAAACACTTCAAGAGAACCTTGTGAAATTGGACCAAAATCACAAACCTCTTGAAGTGCAATTTGACACTCTTTGGAATAACGGCTCCACCTCCAATGAGGCCATCAAAATCTCCAATGCCTCCACAAGCAACGGTTGTGCAAAATGCTATAATTATGATTTGGATGCATATGCTACTAATCTTGAAGCTTTGGAGGCGTTTAAAAAAGAGAATGGGCGGTTGGGTACTTTGGTGAAGTTTGGATGTTTGAAAACATTCCAATCCAAAGATGCCCTCTACAAAACCCTCACAACCCACTCCAACAAGAATGGCTATGGTCTTGGCTTCTCTCCTTATGAAAGTAGACCATCCAGAAGGACCATGGTCAATAGGTAGCAATGCCTGAAGTTTGTGAAAGAAGGAGGTTCGTCGCAAGCCGAGGAGGTAAAAAGTTCCTCGGTCAGTCTGGGGGCCGGAAGCTTTGACCGTAGAGGCCAGAGGTTCCGACCAAGCCTCTCAGCCAGGCTGAGAAGGCCGGTCGGAGGTTCCGACCAGCTTTCTCAGCTAGACCGAGAGGCCTGGTAGGAGGCTCCGACCAAGACGGTAGGAGATTCCGACCAGTCAACCCAGACAGACAGAATGTTCTGGTAAGAGGCTCCGACCCAAATGGTAGCAGGCTCCAACAAGAAAAACTGTACTATAAGTCATATGAGATCACCAAGGATCACCGCGGTAAAGTGATTGCCCATTTTATTGGTGATTGCTATGAGGAGTACATGGCTTGTGTGTGGGTACCCAAGGTGCTTGTGACTAATGCTAAAGGACACAAACTTAGACAAGTTTAGGTACCTAAATCCCAAGCTTGATTCCTTTTTGTAGGCATACTCCTCCAGTGGATCAAGTTGGGTTGTTGACAGCGGATGCACCAACCACATGACGGGAGAGAGGAGTATGTTTGCAACTCTTGACAAGAATGGAGGAGATCACGACAATATTGTCTTTGGAGATGATAGTAAGGGCAAGGTAATGGGTCTAGGTAAATTTGCCATCTCCAACAATCTATCTCTCTCTAATATTCTTCTCGTCAAATCCTTGAGCTACAATTTGTTATCGGTGTCTCAATTGTGTAAATTAGGCTATAATTGCTTGTTTACCGACGAGAATGTTACCGTCTTTAGAAGAGATGATAATTCTGTTGCATTCAAGGGAAGGTTGAAGAGAGATCTTTATATAGTGGACTTTGACCTAGATAAAGTGAACCCGGAGGCTTGCTTGATTGCAAAATCCTCAATGGGGTGGCTTTGGCATCGAAGGCTAGCTCATGCGGGGATGAGGAACTTATCGAATCTTTTAAAGGGGGAACACATCCTCGGGCTATCTAACGTCATATTTGAGAAATACCGTGTGTGTAGCGTTTGCCAAGCCGAAAAGCAAGTTAGGAACCCACACCCCGTGAAAAACATCATGACTACCTCAAGGCCATTGGAATTACTTCACATGGATCTCTTCAGTCCCGTGCCTACCTAAGCATCGGAGGTAACAAATATGGGCTCGTAATTGTTGATGATTTTTCTCGTTTCACTTGAGTGTTCTTTTTGCAAGATAAGAGTGAAACCCAAGGAATTTTCAAGAAATCCGCAAAGCGAGCTCAAAACAAGTTCGAGCTCAAGATCAAGAAAGTTATGAGCGACAATGGGGGGAGTTCAAGAATACTCAAGTGGAGGAATTCCTTGATGATGAGGGAATTAAGCACGAGTTCTCCGCTCCATATGATCCACCTCAAAATGGAGTGGTGGAGAGGAAGAACCGGTCTCTTGTCGAGATGGCAAGGACGATGCTAGATGAATACAAGACCTCGGACATCTTTTGGGCGAAGGCGGTGAACACCACGTGTCACGCGCTAAATCGCCTCTACCTCCACAAACTTCTCAAAAATATGGCATATGAACTCCTCACCGGTAACAAACTCAATGTCTCCTACTTTCATGTTTTTGGTTGCAAATGTTTTATATTGAGTAAGAGATCTCGCTCACCCAAGTTTGCTCCAAAAGTGGATGAAGGATTTCTACTCGGATATGAGTCAAATGCTCACGCCTATCGTGTTTTCAACAAAGTCTCTGAAATTGTTGAAACCACGAGAGATGTGACATTTGATGAAAGTAACGGCTCTCAACTGGAGCAAGTTGAGCTTGAGATGCTAGGTGAAGGAGTCACGGGACACGACATCGAGAAAAAGGTAATTGGAGAGATGAGGCCGCTAGAAGAGTCGGAGGAGCAAAGAGGGACCGAACAAGCTCCTTCCACTCAAGCGGCGCCTTCAAGCACAAGGGTTGATCAAGAGGACGATCTAGCACGAGTGGATGGGATCGATGCCGAGGGCACTAGTGAGCCAAGAGACACCGTGCGAGCTCAAGTCCCCTTGGTGCACCATCCAAGAATTCACCACACCGTGCAAAGAGATCATCCCGTCGACAATATTCTTAGTGATATCCAAAGAGGGGTAACCACTCGCTCTCGGGTCGCTAACTTTTATGAGAATTACTCCTTTGTCTCGTCTTTGGAGCCAATTAGGGTGGAGTCGCACTTGGTGATCCGGATTGGGTGATGGCCATGCAAGAAGAGTTGAACAACTTCACCTGCAATCAAGTGTGGTCATTAGTGGAGAGACCCAAACAAAACGTCATCGGCACCAAGTGGGTCTTCCGCAACAAGCAAGACGAAAATGGAGTAATTACTCGTAACAAAGCACGGTTAGTGGCTCAAGAGTTCACTCAAGTCGAGGGCCTCGACTTCGGTGAAACCTTTGGGTCGGTTGCTCGCCTTGAGTCTATTCGAATTCTATTAGCTTATGTCGCTAACCATGATTTCAAGCTTTATCAAATGGACGTCAAGAGTGCGTTTCTTAATGGACCAATCTCTGAGTTGGTATATGTAGAGCAACCGCCCGGGTTTGAAGATCCCAAATATCCAAATTATGTCTACAAGCTTCACAAGGCGCTCTACGGGCTCAAGCAAGCCCCTAGAGCTTGATATGAATGTCTTTGCGACTTTCTACTAAAAAATGGTTTTGAAATAGGCAAAGCCGATACTACTCTCTTTACTAAGAAATTCAAGAATGATTTATTTGTGTGCCAAATTTATGTCGATGACATAATTTTTGGCTCTACTAATCCCTCTTTTAGTGAAAAGTTTAGCAAGATCATGACTAGGAGGTTCGAGATGTCGATGATGGGGGAGCTCACTTTCTTCCTCGGGTTTCAAGTCAAGCAACAAAAGGATGGAACCTTCATCTCACAATCAAAGTATCTCAAGGATATTCTCAAGAAATTCGAGATGGAGGGAGCCAAGCCCATCAAGACTCCAATGCCAACAAATGGGCATCTCGACCTCGACGACAACGGCAAACCGGTGGATCAAAAGGAATATCGCTCCATGATTGGATCTCTTCTTTACCTTTGTACATCTAGACCGGATATTGTGCTTAGTGTGTGTATGTGCGCTCGCTTTCAAGTGGCGCCTAAAGAATGTCATCTTATTGCCGTTAAGAGAATTCTAAGATATTTGGTGCACACTCCTAATTTCGGTCTTTGGTATTCTAAGGGTTGTGTTTTTGAGCTAATTGGATATTCCGATTCCGATTATGCCGGGTGTAAGGTGACCGCAAGAGCACAACGGGACTGTCAATTCCTTGGACGAGTCTCTAGTTTCTCCTCCAAGAAGCAAAACTCCATGCCCTATCATCGCCGAGCAGAGTACATAGCCGCCGGCTCGTGTTGCTCAACTCGTTTGGATGAAACAAAACTCTTCAAGACTATGGCTATATAAAATAAGCAAAATCCCACTCCTTTGTGACAATGAGAGAACCATCAAAATAGCCAATAAATCCCGTCCCAACACGTCAAGAACCAAACATATGCCGACATATGCCACCACTTCTTGAGAGACCACGAAGCCAAAGGACGATATCGCCATTACCATGTGAGAACCGAACACCAACTTGCGATATTTTTTCACCAAACCCTTAGATAGAAGAGGTTTTACGAGCTTAGGAGTGACTCAATATCTTTAGATTCTTGAAACATTGCATGACTACGTGCTTGACTAATCAATAGTCAAAAAAATGGTTCAAAAGGATGTCAATCAAAGTGAGTTTTTGTGTTCTTTGAGACCTTTTCTTGTGTAGAAAATGGTCTTAACACTAAGAACGGAGCTCCAACATTCCTAAACTCATTTTCTCAAAAATATTGCGAAAATTCTTGTGTGATAGTTTACATTGTGAAATTTGTTCTTTTCATTGTATCTTCATTTGTGACCATTTTATGTACTTATTGATTGCTGCTGTCACATATGTCAACAGAAAAATCATGTCCACTTCCTTTGGCCAAAATACCTTGTTTTACTTCCTTCCAGAAAAATCTGGTTGGAGATTCCGGCCCTATGGCCGAAGGCTCCGACACTTCCTCCTGACCAAAAACTCTGGCCGGAAGTTCCGGCTCCTGAGCCCGAAGGTTCCAGCCCACCATCTGTTTTTACCTCCTGTGGGCAGCTAGGAGCTCTTCTCTCTTCCCATTTCATCCCCTCTTAGCCCTAACTCCCTCCTACTTTTCATTTGGGCGATTTTCCACTCCAACCATCAACAAAATCTTCTGGCATTCACATTTCTTCCCTTTAGTGGTCGAAACTCCGTCCCATCGACGTTTTTGCGCTCCCTCGTCTCAAGGTATTGGTTTTGATCTCTTCCTTAGGTTTTTCATATTTTTGACCCGATCTCTCAATATATAAATCTAGGACTCGTTTCCCTTAGTGGAAAACCTTCCTGCACACCCCTAGAACATCGATCTATAGTTTTGGATACAATGCATTGGCTAGTTTTGAAGATCAAGTCGCAGCCTATGTGTCGCCGGGTTCTAGTCCTCATGGCCGGAGGTTCCGATCAGCACTCTCGGCCAGGCCGAGAGAGCCGGCCGGAGGCTCCGGCCCCGGAGTCGGACCCTCCGACCGGCTATTTCTGCTAGCCTTTGTAACCTTGGATCTTTCAATATTTTCTTGACCTCAGTACCTTCTTTGATTCCATGGTTGTATTTCAGTGTCAATGGCTCGAGAGAAGCGTCAAAAGGCAAGACAAGATGTCTCCACATCCGGTACCCAAAGTGATCAAGAGTCGTCTCCTAGACGAGTTGACAAGGGAAAGGGACCGGCTTGAGCTAGCAGCAGCAAGAGGGCAGGCGGAGGCAAGCGGCCCGCTACACAGCCTCCATCTACAAGACAGACTCACAGCTCTGCCTTGGTTGTTCGGGATTCAGATGCACCACCACCACCGCCACCAAGGCGTGGTGGATCTCGCAGTGGTGGCACTCGCAGCTCTGGCAGGGGAACTTTCGATGACCCAATCCGAGTGATGAAGCACAGGGCCGTCAGCACTACTCCTTTTGGCCACATTGCCAGGCAACACTTTGATTATTTGCATGATGTGGCAAGAGGCGGCAGAGACAGAAAGTTGAACCCAGATACTCTCCCTCAGGAGTTATCAAACCCTCGCTTTGTCACTGCTGTCCAGGTGGACTGGTACAACTCAGTCTTCATGAGTCGACCCAAGCCGGTTATGGAGATGAAGTATATAGACTGGAGACATGCAGCGCCAGAAGGCCGGAAATCTTCAAGATGTGATCAAGCTATGCCTGGCAAGGACATTGGAGGTATCATGGGCCTTCAGTATGACTGGAGTGGAGAAGTGATCGGTCAGTTTTATGCGACTGTATTCTTTGAGGAGAGCCCACAACATGAGTATCAGATGAGATGGCGGACTCAGGGTGTGGAGTATACAGTTACTATCTCTCAGTTCGCAGCCATCTTGGGATTGGACCTTGAGGATCTAAACCGGCCAAACCTGCACAGTGAGAAGACGCTACCCGTTTAGAGGACGCCTAGAAACTGCATGGGCACTACCAAGGGCCTTTTTCCCTCTTACAAGATTCTTCTGAACATGATTAGGGCCACTCTATCTCCTAAGGCTGGCGATGCCACAACTCTTCCCGCTCGCCACTATACCTTGCTTGCAAGGCTGCGGAGAAATCAGCCACCTGTCAGTGTGATGAAGTACATTTGGTTTGAGATCTTCAACATTGTGGTGGAGCCCAAAAGAGGATGCGTCTATGCTCCTTACATTATGAAGATGATGGAGGAAGTATCTGGACTTGTGTTTGAGAAGGAGGTGAAGCACAAGGCTTACCGTCCACCAGCTCCGCTGGAAGTGAAGTTTCCTTCCGCTACTTCTTGGTCCGGCCCTTCTTCTCAGTCCTCCAAGTCGCCCATCAGGAAGGCATTCAAGGCCATCTTCAACATATGCACTAAGAAGACGTGAAGATCAAGAAGATGGAGTGCCAGCAGAAGGAGATGTTGAGGGATGCCGGCAAGACAGTCTCACATGACTCTTCAGACGAGGTTTTCGAGAACCCCTTTGCTGCCTATGAGACTGCTCAGAACATCACCAGTGGCGTAGGCCCTTCCAGCAGACCTTTTGGAGACTCTGAGTCCGAGGCTGCTTCTGATGAAGATACAGAGGAGGATGGGGACAACAGTGAGGAGAATGGAGATGAGGATGATGAGCCTATCGCAGCTCCTCCACCAGCTCAGCCTGAGTTTGTGCCAGATGTTCCATTCTTTCAGCCTGGCTTTACACCTGTTGCTCCCTCTTTTCAGCCTGTCTACGACATTCCTCTCATTATTGAGAGGGATGATGATGCCGCCAGCGGTAATACCGAGATTTTTACTCCGGATGATGAGACCGGCACTGCAGGCAGTACAGCGTTCGGTGACACTGAGATCATCCCCTCCGACGATGACTGAGTACTTTCTTTCCCTGGTTTTCATCTCTTTTTGGTGCCTTGATGCCAAAGGGGGAGAAAATTCAAAATGAAGGGGCCTCCTCTCACATTTTTGTGACTGCTTGCAGTGTGGCCGGAACCTCCGACCCTGTGGCCGGAGGTTCCGACCCCCTCCTGTCTTTAGTATTTCTAGACTTCCTATTGGCCTTTGGACATGTATTGACCATATTTTGTGATATAATGAATGCTTAATTATGGCTTTAGTTCAATTTCAGCATTTAAATCTATTCTTGTGATGTCATACAATATGATGTGATGTTTATTTCTCATGTGTTGTGTGTTTGCCATGTCATATGCATTATCATGTCACACTTTGCACCCCACGGATGAAAATAGATGAATGAGGCTTTCCATATTTCTCAAATACTCAATATGCATATATACTCACTCTCACTAATATATGCAATTTCTAGGGGAGTCAAATTCATCTTCTTTCATTCAAAATCAAGTTTATATATTCATTCTGTTGTAAGCTTTAACCGTGCTGTCATCAATCACCAAAAAGGGAAGATTGAAAGTGCAATCTAACCCCTAGTGGGTTTTGGTGATTAATGACAAAGTGGTTAAGGGACTAATGAGTTTATCGAGAATTGTGCAGAGAATTAGTCCCAGGTTGCTTGGTGTGGTGCATGAAGACCCCCCACAAAGACATGACGCAAAACGACGAAGCAACTCGGAGTTTATTTTAAATTCTTTTGAATTTTTTTTGAGTCGAGGAAAAACCGTACTATCAAGAGGAGTTGCAAGCAGTGTTCTAAGACCACTCAAGTGCTTAAGATCCAAATAGCTGAGAGTCCATCATTTTGGCACAACACATACACTTGGGATAGGCTAGTTTCAGTTCAGGGTCGGAGGTTCCTACCCCTGGGGTCGGAGGCTCCGACCAGCTCTCTGCCAGAGACTAAGTGTTGGCCGGAGGTTCCTACCTTTGGGGTCGGAGGCTCCAACCAGCTCTCTTGGTCAGAGACTAAGTGTTGGCCGGAGGTTCCTACCCCTGGGGTCGGAACCTCCTGGCCAAAATCTGTGAGTAACGGCTAAGTGACGTATGCCAATGCCTATAAAGCCCAAACTTGGTTTCTAGCCGTTGGTTGGCCATTCCACTTCATTCCACTGACTCCTAGCATCTCCTAAGGTTCTTTGAGCTCTCCAAACTAGTTCTAGTGCATCCTTGGTGATTCTTGTGAAGATCTAGTGGAAAATTGAGTGAATTTTGTTGAGAGAATGCTAGGAGGATCTTGTGCACTTGAGGAGGACGCGGATTGGCTGCTTGGAGGGAAACCTCCTAGACGGTTAGGCGTCTCTCACGAGCTTTCTTGAATTATGGATTGTCCCGAAAAAGTTTGTGAAGGTTAACCTGTGGGTGCCATGGGCCCCGGGTACCTCATGATAAGCATATGGGCCACTCGGATGGAGGATGGGCCTAGCCTTGTAATTAGAGATATAGCTAGATTCGGTAGACTTTGCCTTGTATAGAAAGGAATATACAGTCCTAGTCGGGTGCGTTATATCTCTAAGAGGAGATCCCTTGGCCGTAATCCTGTTGGGACTCCTACCTTGTAACCCTGTCCCCCAGTATATAAGGGGAGGCAGGGCGCCCTCTAAAGGGAGGTTGAGTTGGTTCACCAGAATCACCACCACAAATCCTCAAAGGAATAACACCACAACTGGATGTAGGGTATTACCTCACATCGAGGGTCTGAACCAGTATAAAATCTCTCTGTGTTCCTTTGCAATCCATCAAGTTTCTATCCGCCAAGTAGCCCCATATATTTATTGCCGGTGTAAAACATCGACAGTTGGCGCGCCAGGTAGGGGATGCGGCAAGATCTACATCTACAAGCTCGATGGATCCAACAATCGGAGTCGATGGCGGCAAATTCTCCCCCGGAGATACAATCTCATTCGGAAGCCTTGACTTCGGCAACCTCACCTTGGCCGATTCGGACTCGATCCGATCTGCCAGGGAACCGACCGACTCCGCGCCAGTCGGCCCACACGACGCTGCAGTAACCCTCGTCGACTTGCTGTGGCAATCTTCATCTTGTCCGGGTCTCGGGACAACTCTTTCCTTCGATGTTCAACTCAGACTCGGCTTTGAGCCAGCCAAGATCGAGCTAAGAAGGGAAGAGATCATCAATCTCCCGTACAGACTCGGCAATGCCACGGATATTTTCAGACAACATCCGACGCGGCAAACCCGATCCCCTGGAATTTGACTCGGATACGGCCCAGAGCCGCTCGAGATCGGATCTAGGGAGGTTGGAGTTATAATCACCCCCATCAATTATTCCGACTACGACTCTCAGTCGAATTCCGACTCTAAGTCGGACAGCAGTTCGGCAAGCTTCTCCCCGCCACGAGAAATCTTCATGGCATCCAAAGGCCCTACTCCTACTCAGGAATCATGCCGACTACATGAGCAACAAGAGGAGGAGGCCTGCCGACTGCGAGAACAACAGGAGGAAGAAGCAAGACGCCTACACGCCCGCAACGACGACCTACACAGGGCTGGGCGGACTGCTCAGCAACAAATCCTCCAAACACGAGTCAGCGACCACGATGTCTTCGTTACACCCCAACAGAACATCGTGGCCGCTGCAACTCTACTGGATACACTCCAGTTCGGACCTGATCACCAGGCCACTCCGACGATCGCAAGGATAAAAGCCATGCTTACCGCTGCTGCATGTCAACAGCACCAATAGTCGGGTGATACCCTCATACCGACCAACCGGTCGACATCCCCAACGGCAGTCTCATCTACCTCAAAGCGATGCCGAGCGGCTGGCTCCAGTCAGCCGCATACGGAGGCACGTCAGGCATCACTCGGCAACCCCAAGGACAACCGGCGACATCAAAGGAACCGTCGGGACGATCAGGACCTCCGAGACCGACTATGGCGCGACCTTCGGCAAGACATCATTGCTCGGCGCCGTGAACGAGAAGAAGATGAGCAACGCCAACTGGAAGACAAGAACAAGCATTTCGGCCTCCACCACGAGCGGTTTCGCCGCCGTATTAGGAGTCGGAGCCCTCATGAAGACGAAGGCATACCGGCCTTCACCTAGGAGCTACAACAGGTCGACTGGCCATCGGGTTTCAAGCCTACAGGCATCGACAAATACGACAGCAAGACCAATCCCGAGTCCTGGCTCACGGTCTACACTCTGGCGATCCGAGTAGTTGGAGGAAATCACAAAGTCATGGCTAACTACCTCCCAGTCGCTTTAGCTGACTCAGCGAGGACATGGCTAACAGGACTTCCCAAGCAATCAATCGGCTCCTGGGGAGAACTCCGGGAACGCCTCATCGCCAACTTCCAGGGAACATACGAGAGGCCATCTTCCGAGTACGACTTATATCAGTTGCATCAAAGGAAGAATGAGTCTCTTAGTGACTTCATCAAGAGGTTCTCTGAGAAAAAGAACTCAATCCCAATGATCAAGGATGAGGTCGTCATCGCCGCCTTTCGAAAAGGAGTCAAAGACACCTCGTTCATCGACAAATACACGCGGAAGCCTCCTAACTCTGTCAAGGCTTTATTCGACATGGCGAACAAGTATGCCGACTCGGCTGACGCTGTGGCTGAGGCCCTCGATGACAAGAAGGCACCCTGACAAAAGAAGCGGGAGGGCACCGACGACGTTGTCCTGACTAAAGTCGGGAGTCGCAAACACAAGTCAGATGGCTTCATTGTGGCAGTCGGTCACAACCGTCTTCGACTTTCAACAACTGAAGATTATCAGGACAACAAGTGACAAGCTCGGGGGCTCAAAAGCCCAAACGCAAGGATGGCATCCCTACTCCAAAATACCGAACAACTAAGTCACTTCCTGATAAATATTTCTTCACTCGGCTTTACCAATGCCACAGCCGCTTACACCTAATAGGTGTACAAGCTGCACCTTTTTCTGTTTTTGCTCTTAAATGATTGCAAAAGTACTCGAGTAGCATAAATCCTGATCCGTGAAACTTTGCTCCATGAAAGACGAACTCAAGTCACCCAAAACGCGTGTCTGGGAAAGAGCCATGAGCCAACTCCCGACGCTAGGGGGCTATGACTAGTCGGGTAGAGTGCTTAAACGTAAGGGGTCAACTACTCGAGGAAATTAATATCAATAAGAGGAAGAGCTCGTATTTACATATATTGTAAAATACATTTTATTCGGGTGATTGTTTTCATCATCAGATGCTACTCATCCGGTATCTTTATAGCGCAGGGCCAGCTCCGGATACGCGTGATAGGAACTCAGGGCTGCAAGCCTATCTCCTACGCTCAGGGACTGGACAAGTCTGCCAAAATACACTCGGGATGCTCCACGAGGGCTACTGACCGAGTACTTGCGCCAGTCGGGACGACATCTTCCCCGGCTACGCTCCATGTGAGCTGACAACCGACCTTCGGCGCTACTTGGGGGTCGTATACTACTCGACTGGGTAAGGTACGCCCCATGGGGGTCTCCAGCCGAATCCTACGCTAATGCTAGGTTCGGGTACCTTATTCGGTCGCAACTCGGCTAAGTAGGGTACGCCCCATGAGGGTCGCCAGCCGAATCCTATGCTAATGCTAGGTTCGAGTACCTTATTTGGTCACAACTCTATCAGATCGGGTATGCCCCATGAGGGTCGCCAGCCAAATCCTATGCTAATGTAAGGTTCGGGTACCTTATTTGGCTATGGCTTTGTTGGGTAGGGTATGCCTCATGAGGGTCGCTAGCCGAATCCTATGCTAATGCAAGGTTCGGGTACCCTGCTCGACTCTCCTGAAGTCAGAGAAGACTTACATTGTCAAAGCGCATCCGGAGTTCTCATGCACTACGTCACACCTGAGGAGGGCAAGCAGATCCTGCAACATACCTACTCAGGCACCTGTGGCAACCAGGCTGCATCCAGAACATAAGTCGGAAAGGCTCTCAAATAAGGATTTCTCTGGCTGATTACGGTTACCGACACCAAAAAACTCATCCTGACATGCGATGGATGATACTTCTATAGAGCTATGCTGGGTAGGTCGGTTCAGGCCGGCTTATTTGGTAGCAGCCACCAAGATATGAGTTCCTACAGTAGCATGCTCCATGTGGACCGCCCGCAGGCTGAGTTGAAATTATAGCACTGGTGCTACCAACAGGAGCCGATGAGGTAAACAGATATGCTTCATGAGAGCCTTATTGCTAAACATGTATGTTTGGGTATCTGTTTTATCCACCAGGTCTCGAGGATATATCCTTACAAGGATCACAAGCTGGTCTTCATTAAAATTGGAGATGCATATATCGTTCTCGGGTACACCTGACCATGCCGTGGATTTATTTTCATAAAGTGGTACTTGGCCTACATGTGTGGCCATTAGTTGCCATGAGCAATATTATTCCCGCTGACATGATGCGGAGGAGTCTAACTTTCAAGTAGTGCACTACTCGGGAGAGACTATAAATTTCTCATTCCCGCTGACATGATGTGGAGGAGTCTAACTTCTGGGTGGGACGCCACTTGAGAAAGACTATAAACCCCTCTTTCCAGCTGACATGACGCTGAAAAGTCCTACATACGAGTAGTTCCCTACTCGTCAAGACTATAAACACATATTCCGACTGACATGAAGTCGAAGAGTCCTACATACGAGTAGTTCCCTACGCGGCAAGACTATAAAGTTTATTCCGGTTGACATAATACCGAAGAGTCTCATATACCAGTAGTAATCTACTCGGGAAAGACTTCCAGGTTAAAGATCTTTGACTTTATATTTAATTGTCTTCACAATTAAGCACAAAGTCAGGGGCTACACCTAATAGGTGCACCTATTCGGCGCATACTATTCATATATCTACATGAAGCCCTTCATAGCCTCGCTGCCAGCTGACATGAAGCAGGACTCGGGAAGAAGACTCACTCGGACAAAGAGTACTCGGGAGCAATGCACTCGGGAAGACTTCACCGTGGAGGATGAGCACTCGGCATCAGTTGTGACTCAACTATGAAGGTCTCAGGGGCTACTGTGGGTGCCATGGGCCCCGGGTACCTCATGACAAGCATATGGGCCACTCGGATGGAGGATGGGCTTAGCCTTGTAATTAGAGATATAGCTAGATTCGATAGACTTTGCCTTGTATAGAAAGGAATATACAGTCCTAGTTGGGTGCGTTATATCTCTAAGAGGAGATCCCTTGGCCATAATCCGGTTGGGACTCCTACCTTGTAACCCTATCCCCCAGTATATAAGGGGAGGCAGGGCGCCCCCTAAAGGGAGGTTGAGTTGGTTCACCAGAATCACCACCACATTGAGGGCCTGAACCAGTATAAAATCTCTCTATGTTCCTTTGCAATCCATCAAGTTTCTATCCGCCAAGTAGCCCCATATATTTATTGCCGGTGTAAAACATCGACATAACCTCGCCTCCACAAGGAAAGAAGGTAAATTCTAGTGGATACCAAGTTAATCTTCGTGGTCACTTGGTGAGGCAAAAGGTCGATCGAGACCCGGCTCTTTAGAGCTCCTTAACGGAGATGTAGGATCTTTGTGATCCGAACTTCAGGAAAAATCTTTGTGTCTCCGTTGTGCTTTCTCATTATTGCTTTATTTTGTATCTTTACTTGCCTATATTTATCTGCTACCCTATTACTTGCTCCACTCTCGACCTCTGTAAATTTATCCATTATTGAGGTGTTTTGGTAGAGTCAGAACACTAGGGTCGGAACCTCTGGCGTTCTTGGCCGAAACCTCCGACTAGCCCTCTCGGCCAGCCCGAGAGAGCCGGTCAGAGCCTCCTACCATTTTGGTCAGAGGTTCCTACCAGTATTTTACCGCTGCTTTTGGAGAATTTTTCAGGAACGTCTATTCACCCCTCTCTAGGTGACATCAACAGGCTTTCAAGAAGAAATAAAGGTAAAAGCATTAAATAATAATTTATCGTGATCAGGAATATTTTTCTTATATTCATCTCGACCAAAATATACTAACTGAATTTTTACTGAAATTTTTAGAGCACTCGATTCAAACCCACGCAGATCAATGGCCCGCTCACCCCTGCACCCATTTCTCCCACTCGTTACGGATTTCGCGCATGGACTCACCCCACGTCGCCGCCCCGTCGACCTCGCCCTCTCATGGTGAAATTGCACCACCTCGGCTACAGTTCTCCATCCTGAGCCCATATAAACGCACTCCGAGGTCTCCTATCTCTTTCCCCTTATTCGCCTGCACTCGCCAAGCCCTTTAGCACACCACTCATCGCGATTTCAAAGCGCTACCACTTGTCATCGCCTCCAGCCGATGCTCGCCGCTGTTCTAGCCATCATCGAGTGCAGCACTTGCCTCCGCCACCTTCGCAGTGCCCTGGCGAACCTCGTCTACTCGTTCACTCCCTCGTTCCGCCGCCAGAGCTCCCGTTCCCTGTACAAGGTGAGCTCCGCTGCTGCCGAACTCCTTTGGCCATGTTTTCTCGTCGCGGGCTTCACTCTTTCTCCCTCTAAATCCTCTTTCTAGGCCATCCCTAGCCCCATCCGCCCCTCTGTCTTCATCGATCATCGCCGGTTCTCGCCCTCGCCGTCGTTCCCGAAGCCCGTCACCGCCAATTCCTCTTCTTCGTTGTGGGTTCATCGCGTCCCATCGCCACAACCCTCGGTGAGGCTTCCCGTCTTCTTCCCTGTCCTCTCTGTTGTCCGCCGCCACCCTCTGCACGCCGGATGGTCGTCGGCGGCGACCATCGGGCCGCGCGCGCAGTCGCTCCGCCTGTCGGCGAAACGGGAAAGAGGGCCCCACGTTCCCCGTGCTTTCCTCGGGAGGGAAGCCTACAGCCCCGGCGCCCCGCGTGTGCGGTGCCCGGGCACCTGGCCGACCCGAGCTGGTTAACCGCCAACTACCGCATTAATGGCGAGCTGACGGCAAGGTGACGGGGCGTGTCGCCCCTGGCGCCCGTCCTTTTTCCCGTGCGGTCGGAGAACTTTTGACCGCATGAGCTTCAACTCCCCACGCTCTGGCCGCCACAGTACGCCCCGTCACATTCGCAAGACTTTGACCGCCTGCAGCGGCCGCTCCACGAGACGACCAACCCGCCGTGCCATACCAACTCCGGCGTGGGTGTCGCAGGCGGACAGGGGCGACAGGACGTTCTTCCAACTCCAGCGTGGGCGTCGCAGACGGACGAAGACACAGAGAAACTCACCGGGAAATACCTCTCTCCACGTCCCGGCACGGTGAACTCCCCCGATTCTATAAAGGAGGGTCCAAGCCGACGGAGAAGAGAGAGAGAAGCCCTATTTCCTGCACGAAGGCTCAGCTCTGTAGCTACTACATTAAAGGCCATATAGCATACACACAGGAGTAGGGTATTACGCTCCGGCGGCCCGAACCTGTCTAAACGCCTCCTGTCTCTCGTCGGCGATCGGACGGTCCAGACCTCTCCGCCTCCCGCTCGGGCCCCCTGTTCCCGGGCGCCAGGCGATTCGTCTGACGTCGATTTCCCCTAAGAAACAACTCCCCTGGCCGAATCTCCAAAGGGGGGGGGTCTCACGACTTCCCGCCGTCGAGGGTTTATCCTCCGACAGCTGGCGCGCCAGGTAGGGGGAGTTTTCTTCCTCAGGTCGGACGCCGACGTTCCCGACACCGACGCCCTTCATGGCTGGAGGCCATCGTCCGCGGGATTCCGACGAGGAGTCCGGCGACTACACCCCGCTGGGCAACGTTAGCCCAGAGGCAAGCCCGCCACCTTCTCCCTCTTCGCCTTCCTGGGGGCGCGCGGCGCGTACCCGGCGGGCAAAGCGCGCCCCGCGGCGGCCTGGTGGTGCGGCCTCGGCCCCTTCCCTCGCCGAGGGGGCCGGCAAGTGCCCCGCCGGGTCCGCCGCCGCCTCATCCATAGGGCGCGAACAAAGGCGCCGTCCCACGGCACGTCGCAGCCTCCACTTCCATTCGGCGACACCGCAGGAAGCCCTCTTGGCGGCGGAAGCCCTCCTGCGACACCCCCCGACATTTGCCGGGGATGGAGGCCGGGGACGGCGATGGATTAACGAGATCGCCAACTTGGTAGGCACCGCCCACCGCCGGGTCACCGCCGGCGGCCATACAAGCGCTGGGACTTCCGACCGCGCGACCTCTAGCGCGAGCCGGCCGACCGCCCCGGGCCAGAACAAATCCCGGGGCACGGGCGACCTCCGCAACCGGCTCGACCGGACCCGGGCCCACGAGGACGCCCGGGTCACAATGGAGCGCCAGCGTGAGCGGCGCAAGGACGCCGCCAGGCATTCCGAGGCCCCGGCCTCCAGCTCCGAACCACTAGTGGGAAACCGCTATTCGTCGCCAGAGCCCACCCAGTACGGCTGCTCGGGTTGCCTGGGGCTCTCCCCAGGCCTGCGGCAGGTTCGCTGGCCGGCTATGTTCCGGCCCAACTTGCCGGAGAAGTACGATGGCTCCGTGGATCCCACGGAGTTCTTGCAGATATACGCCACCGCCATCCGTGCGGCGGGCGGGGACGAGACGGTGATGGTGAACTATTTCCCCGTCGCCCTCAAGGCCCAGGCTCGCTCCTGGATGATGAGCCTCCCCGAGGGATCCATCCGCTCGTGGGAGAACCTTTGCCACCAGTTTGTGGCAAATTTCCAGGGTACCTTCCCGCGCCCTGGGACAGAAGCGGACCTCCACGCCCTACGTCAAAGTAGGGGTGAGGCGCTGAGGCATTTCCTACAGCGTTTCAGCCAGGTGCGCAACACAATCCCTCACATCGCCCCCCACGCGGTTATCCACGCGTTTCGTTCGGGCGTGCGCGACCAGCGCATGCTCGAAAAGATGGGCACCCGCGACGTCCAAACCACGGCGGAACTGTTCAGTCTTGCCGACCACTGCGCCCGCAAGGAGGAAGCCCGGGCGTGGAACAAGCCGCGTCCCGAGATCCTCGCCGAGGGCTCGGCGGAAGAGGCCGCGGCCTCACGTTCCGCGGCGCGGCGGGACAGGCGGAAGCGCCAGAAGGGCAAGGAGGACGCCGAGAACTTCGCCTTGGCGGCGTCTGGCGGCCCCCGGGGCCGCACCGCCCGCCAAGACGACTACGGCGGCAAAAGGCAGAAGGCTGAGCGTGCGCCACTGGCTGCGGGCCGGAAATGGTGCTCCGTCCACGAGACGGACCGCCACGACCTCACCGAGTGCCGCGCCGTCCAGAACCTGGCCGAGCGCACTAAGAAGTTCCAATTGGAACGGCAGCAGGACAAGCCCGCTCCCAATCCAGAGCAGCCTCTCGAGTTCCAAGAACCCGAGAATGTCATCGCCACCCTCGACGGCGGGGCACACGCTCACTCCTCGCGCCGTGGCTTCAAGGCCATGAAGCGCGAGCTGTTAGCCGCAACCCCGGGGCCAGCGGCGTCCCGGAGGCTGAAGTGGTCGGACAGTACGATCACCTTCGGCCCCGCGGACCATCCAGCCCGGGTACCAGGGGAGGGACAGCTCGCCCTCGCGGTCTCCCCCACCATATGCAACGTGAAGGTGGGCCGCGTCCTCGTCGACGGGGGCGCCGCCCTCAACATCCTTTCCCCCGAGGTCTTTGAGAAGATCAAGGCCCCAGGGATGAATCTCTCGCCCTCGTCGCCCATTATCGGGATTACGAAGGGCCTCGCTTGGCCCCTTGGGCAGGTCTCTTTGCCCGTCACCTTCGGTGACCGTGGCAACTTCCGCACCGAGCACGTCATTTTCGACGTTGCCGAGTGCAACCTCCCATACAACGCGGTCTTTGGACGCCCCGCGTTGGTGAAGTTTATGGCTGTTACGCACTACGCGTACCTAACCATGAAGCTCCCAGGCCCCTCGGGCCCGATCACAGTTCTTGGGGACGTGAAAGCCGCCCTCTCATGCGCCGAGCAGCGTGCGGCCGACATCGCCCCTGCAGCTCCTGACGTGGCGGGGGGCGCGGGGCCTTCGCTATGCCACGCCCCCAAGCCGCGCATCATCGCCACCGATGCGGAGCTAGTCAAGGAGGTAGTCCTTGGCGACGACCCGTCCCGGACCGTCAAGGTTGGCGGTTCGCTGGACGACAAATAGGAAAGCGCGCTCATCGCCTTCCTCCGGGCAAACACCGACGTCTTCGCCTGGCAACCGTCGGACATGCCCGGGGTCCCCAGGGGGGTGATTGAGCACCGCTTGGCCATCCGCGCGGGCTCACGCCCGGTGCGGCAGAAGGTACGACGACAGGCCCCAGAGCGCCAGGCCTTCGTCCGTGAGGAGATCCACAAACTTCTGCTGGCCGGCTTCATCCGCGAGGTCGTCCACCCGGAATGGCTGGCCAACCCAGTCATCGTCCCCAAATCCAACGGGAAGCTGCGAATGTGCATAGACTACACCGACCTCAACAAGGCTTGCCCCAAAGACCCATTCCCTCTGCCTCGCATAGACCAGATAGTCGACTCCACCGCGGGGTGCGACCTCTTGTGCTTTCTTGATGCTTATGCAGGATACCATCAGATCCGCATGGCAGAGGAGGATGAGGAAAAAACTTCTTTTATTACCCCCCAGGGGGCCTTCTGTTATATGTGCATGCCTTTCGGGTTGAAGAATGCTTGTTCCACTTTCCAGCGTGCTGTCCGTGTAACATTTGAATCGCAGCTTGGTCGCAACATGGAGGCCTACGTCGACGATTTGGTGTTGAAGTCGCGTGACCGCGCCACTCTGCTCCATGATCTGGCCGAGACGTTCAGTAACCTTCGATGCACAAGGATGAAGCTGAACCCGGACAAGTGCGTCTTCGGGGTCCCGGCCGGCAAGCTCCTCGGGTTCCTCGTGTCCAGCCGCGGCATTGAGGCAAACCTGGAGAAGATAGCGGCAATCGACCGCATTGCGCCCCCCGACGAGGCTACGGGAGCCCAGAAGCTGACCGGGTGCGTGCCGCACTAGGTCGGGTTCATCTCCAGGCTTGGGAGCGCGCCCTCCCCCTGTTCAAACTTCTCAAGAAATCCGGGCAGTTCGCCTGGACGGATGAGGGGATCAAGCCCTTGATGAGCTCAAGAGGTACCTGACTACGCCCCCTGTCCTCGTGCACCGGCACCAGACGAGCCTTTGTTGCTCTACATCGCGGCAACCCCGCAGTGGTAAGCGCGGCGCTCGTCGTCGAGCGCCCATTGCCAGCAGGCGGGCCACCCGGGATTCACTCCCGGGCCCGCCACCGCGGAGCCCGAACCCTGGGCAGCCTCGCCAAGGCGAGTGCGAGCCCGGGAACGCGGCGCCCGGGACCATCCCAACATTACGCCCGGGGCCCCAATGTCCCAGCTCCATACCTGTTCCCATAGGCGAGAGCTCGCTCCCTCCCGGGGAGCTGAGCCCGGACCCCCGGCCCTTGTCGGGCCGGCTTCGGGAAACACACAACAGAAGCCGGTGTACTTCGTCAGCGAGGTACTCCGTGACGCCAAATCGCGCTATCCCAGGCGCAAAAGATGCTCTACGCTGTTTCTCATCGCGTCCAGGAACTTCGCCACTACTTCCAGGCGCACAAGGTATTCGTAGTCACATCCTTCCCCCTCGGGCAGATATTGCATAATCGGGAGGGAACAGGCCGCGTCGCTAAGTGGGCGGTCGAGCTCGCTGAGTTCGACCTCCGCTTCCAAGCGCGCAACGCCATCAAAAGCCAAGTCCTGGCGGATTTTCTAGCGGAATGGACCCCGGGGCCCAAGCCGGACCCTGTGCTGGACGCCGGATTCCCGGCCCCTGAGCTGCCGCCTGACTTGCGCCTCCACTGGATAATGAACTTCGACGGCTCCTGCGCCCGGCGGGCTTGCCGCCCCAGCGCCGGGGCCGGGATCGTCCTCGTATCGCCCGCCGGGGACGAATTCCGCTTCGTCGTCCACCTCAACTTCGGGGCCACCAACAACATGGCTGAGTACGAGGCCTTCTCGCCGGCCTCCGGCCGCGATCGCCCTCGGGTGCGACGGCTATGCGCGCAAGGCGACTCCGAGCTCGTCATCAACCAGGTGTCCGGGAGTACCAGACCCTGGACCCCCAATTGGCCGCATACGCTGGACGAAGTGCGGAGGCTTGAGCGCCGTTTCGACGACCTCACGCTTCGCCACGTCCCTCGCAGTCGCAACCTAGCCGCCGACGAGCTCTCAAGACTGGCTTCCTCGCGGGCGCCAGTCCCCTCGGGGATTTTCTAGGAAGCCCTCGAGACCTCCTCGGCGTGCTTATCCGGGACCTCGGGCTCAACCCCTGAGCCCGGGCCTGAGCCTGACACGCGCTCCCGGCCCCAGGACTTGGTCCTCGCGGCCGGACCCAGCGCGCCTTCCTGGATGGATGAAATCCGGGCATATCTTCTCCGAGCACATCTCCCTGAAGACGACGTGGAAGCAGAAAGGATCGCTCGCTTGTCTAAACGCTATGTCCTGGTAGAAGGGGACCTCTACCGCGTGGCGCCAACAGCGTCCTGCTCAAGGTGCGTTCCGCGCGACTCCGGAGTCGAGATCCTCGCCGACATCCACGAAGGGGATGTGGCAGTCACGCCGCATTTCGATCCCTCCGGCAGGGATTTTATTGGCCACGGCCTTGCAGGACGCGTTCGACCTCGTCCAGCGTTGCCGCGCGGTGCCAGTTTCATGCCAAACAGAGCCACCAGCCGCGCAAGCACTCCAGATGATCCCCCTGTCCTGGCCCTTCGCGGTCTGGGGACTCGATATCCTCGGCCCCTTTCCCCGGGGTCGGGGTTATCGGCATCTCTATGTCGCCATCGACAAGTTCACGAAGTGGCCGGAGGCGTTCCCCGTAATCGACATCGACAAGCACTCGGCGCTCAAGTTATCCGGGGAATCACCAGCCACTTCGGGATCCCCAACCGCATTTCACGACAACGGCACGCAGTTCACGAGCGAGCTCTTCGCGAATACTGCTCCGACATCGGCATCAAGCTCTGCTTCGCCTCCCCTGCCCACCCTGCCAGCAATGGGTAGGCCGAGAGGGCAAACGCTGAGATCCTACGGGGCCTCAAGACAAGGTCCTACAACGACCTCAAGAAACCGCGCCAAGTGGATCGACGAGCTCCCAGCGGTCTTGTGGGCCAATCGTACACACCGAGCCGGGCCGACCGGGGAGACCCCGTTCTTCCTGGTATGGGCCGAGGCCGTTCTGCCGTCAGAACTCACCTTCGGCTCCCCCGGGTACAGCGCTACGGCGACAACATCGACCACGACACATGCAGCTCGACAACCTCGACTTCCTCGAGGAGCGAAGACGACGCCGCCTCGCTCCGAGTCGCAC
Organism: Oryza meyeriana var. granulata; assembly: GCA_003991445.1. Classification (NCBI taxonomy): domain Eukaryota; kingdom Viridiplantae; phylum Streptophyta; class Magnoliopsida; order Poales; family Poaceae; genus Oryza; species Oryza meyeriana. Next base: position 244,241 of record RYFJ01001174.1, read on the forward strand.
GTTACCAGCAGAGCCTTAAGCGCTATCACCAGCGTAAGGTTCGGCGCCCGATCACTCCAGGTCGGGGACCTAGTCCTCCGCCGTTGTCCTTTACACGTGCCGGAAAAGAATCAGCTTTCCCCATGTGGGAAGGCCCTTCCTGGTTGATCGTGTCTCCCGACCGGGGCTCGGTAAGACTGGGCCAGGAGGATGGGAGGCCCCGCTTCCCAATCCCTGGAATATCGAACATCTTCGCAAGTTTTATCCATAAATATATCCCGTAAGTTGCAGGAGCTCGGGCCAGCGTCGGTCCCCTCCAAAACTCAACGCTGGCCGGGGGGCCCCCATATGTGTACATTTCATATAAACGCCTTTTTTCAATATGGCCTCGTGGTTAGTCTTGCCCTTTGTCCTTTTCCGTGTGTTGCACCCGCGGGTGCCCCATCCCTTGGGGTAATAAAGGCCCGGCCGCCGCCCGTGCGGCGGTTGGGGTCTGCCGCATTGTCATCAGTCCCTCACCGACGGTACTCGAGGCCCCGATGTGCTAGGTTCCAGGGCATCGTCGACCCCGCGCTCCTGCGGCTCCGACGCCCTGCCTGGCTAAGCTCTCGGGACCGGTCCTTCCGGAGGTTGGTCGGGCGAAATGCTTGTGCGTAACCCTCTCCCTCTGCACGGTCGCGACCGGGAGGATGCCTTCGGGAAGTGTTGACCCCACGGCTCGCTAGCCATGGATAGCACCCAAGGGACGGACCCATATACTCTCTCACGGTCCATCGTGTGCAGACCAGATCTCCCCCGGAAGGGTTAAGAAGGGGTGCTTGGCGTACAGCACCCCGGAGAAGCGCCCCGGGACCCGGGCGCTAAGTGGGAAAGGTGAGCGCACCCTCTCCAACCGCACCATGCTCGTCAACAATCCAGATACGCACCTCTTTCAACTTTACGCTTGTTCGGCTATCTATCTTTTCTCTTTTCTACGACCACGCGTTTCGCTCTCCCCGGCCCGGGAGCAAGTGGGGATTTGCGAAGCCGCGCATATGGGCTGCGGGTCAGTGCCCGCCCCGGTTACCGTGCTGGTGACCAGGGGGTCGTGGACGCGTGCCCCGGACACTGCCGTGCCCCGGGGGTCTCGGCAGCGCCCCCGTCGGAACCAGCTTAGATTCCCGGGCGGGCAACCGGTGCCCGCCGCAGCTCCTCCCCAGCCACGCCAAGGTGCCGGGGTGTTTTCGGCTACCCTGGCGACCCCGTGCCCGTCCCCGAGGTCGGTTTCCCAAAGGCTCCCGGCGAGCAAGGGCAGCGAGCTTAACACTTGGGCCGTACTAACCTATGCAGCGTCTCGGGGTCCCAACCCGCGACATCCCTACGTGGCGGAGCAGATCCGGCCGGTGACCGGTCTTAGCGGTTGCCCCCAAGACATCCGACCGATTGCCTAAATTCGGACCGTCCCGCTACGGATCGACCTTCCGAGTCAACTGAGCCTTGAAACCCCCGAGCCAGGCGACGCATCAAATCCAAGGTGCGAAAAACACAAACCATTGTTAATTACACACACGGGATGTCCCTTCCTTTGTACAAAAACAGGTGAAGTCCCAAAATACAAGCATACGCGGGGACCACAGCCGCCGCCGGCACGGGGGGAGGTCAGCCCCTCGGGCCCCGGTCTCTTTCGCAGGAAATCGCGTCCTGGCTTCCTCCGGGTGTTTCCCCCGTTAAAGAATTGCGGCCACGTCGCAGCAGGCGTCCGGCCACGGCCCTTCGAGCCTCCTCTTTCCCCCATCGGCCGGGGAATCCCTCCATCACCGGGGGCCGGGAAAACTTCGCAGTCTCGGAAGCCCGGTAGCAGCCAAGGACGTACTCCGGCCACCCGCGATGGCAAGCTCTGTTCCCTCCATTCTCCAGGACTTCATGAATTTGCCTGGGGGCAGCAGGTCCAGCGTATCCGGCAAGTCGCCGACTCCACCAGCGCCTGACCGACGCCCGCCAGGTAGGTTCGGTCTCTGCGGGAGGTGCCCGGAAGGCCGATGCTTTGAGACACCGCCGGACTTCCGGAGCCTGTACCGCCCCAAGGCAAGGCGGCGGAACCTCGCCCGTCGAGAAATCTTTCGGAGGGGAGGGCTACTTTGGCACAAATCTCAGCGTCATATCCGCCCTGGCCACTCCTCCGGTTTGACTGGCCGCGCCTGCCCGATGAAGGGGAAATCCGCTTGACACGGCCCGCACGGCGGCCCCGCCCGGGCGACGGCCTCAAAGGCGGGCTCCGTTGGCTGTTCCCAGGAGACCTCCTTCTCGCCTGCCGGGGCTGGCCAGCCCTTTCACCGCCGCCTCCCGCGAGCCAAGGAGGCTCTTTCTCCTCCGAGAATCACCTTCGTGTCCCCAGGGCCTCCGGCTTTGGCGTGCAGGTCGGCGGCCAGTATCTTCGCCTGCTCGCCCTCTCTCGCAGTCGGACTCCATGCGCCAAGGCTTTCCTTCCCAGGTTCGCTATGTCCTCTTCTCCTGGTCCCGGAGGCGCCATGTGGGGGGGGGGCCCCCCGGGGCGCGCTTCCTGGGCCATGGCGTTGGAAAGCCTTGGCGGCCACCTCATTCCACCCGCACGGCTACCTCCCGCGCGCTGACCTCTGCGCTCCCGGCCGCAAATCGGCCTCCTCGCCCCGGAGACGGTCCTCCGGGGTTAAGTCATCATCTTTTCTCAGCGCCTTCGCTCGGACCGGGCGCGGGTGGCCTCGGTCGGCGGGGTCCAGCGCGGCGCGGGATCCATA